>JAVRRP010000065.1:0-34716 GCA_036872775.1 Oleoguttula sp. CCFEE 5521
GATCGAAGAGATCCACGCTCTCTCACATGCATATCTAAACAAGGTTCGCAACCCCGCAGAAGGATGGAGCCTTCCGTCCCGCGATGACTTACCTAGACTTCACCTTGACGTCAGCTTCCAACGGCGCGTATGAGGGACAAGTACCAAAGCTCCATATCTCACCGATATGCAACGCGCGTACGGAGGGTATTCATAACGCGCTGACTCGTGAACGTTCGGACGCTGCAAAGAAGCCAAGCTGGTGCGACCCCAAGATGTTGTTTGGAAGAACCGGGCAAGCACTGCTTGGAAGTCCTATAGGAGAGCTCCGGCACATGCTCACGAGCGGCGTATCTTGCCCTCGCGAACAGCACGACGGTGTTGCTTCGAAAACTAATCTCCAGCAGCAGCGTGTGATCGCAACGCAGGCTTCATCGCTGCCAGCCCGAGCTTCAGAGCATACAGCTCGCCTTCCAAAGCTCGTATTCTCGCAGCTGCGTGCGCACAGCAGTCGCGTGCTTCGTGCAGCCGTCCAGGAAGTTTGCGAAGCTCTACACCGTCACCAGGAACGGTTGTGGTACTCCTCGCGTGCACCCTTCGCTCGTTAATCGTGCTCTGTCCAGCTACCGTACTCGACGTGACCTGAGAAGCTAGCTGTGGCTGTACACTCTGGGGTGGCCGCGTGCTTTTGCCTTGCTTCTTGCGACCACGGCGAAGGGACGATGACCGTGGGAAGAGTAGACGCAATTGTTCCGAGTCTGGTGCCAAAGGCTTCGCCCGTCCAGTCTTAGCTCGCGTGGGAACCGCGTGGCTGCTCGGAGGGCTAAGCTGCGGTACAGTGCTGGGCCGTGAAAACACTTGGACTGGAACTCCGACGTCTTGAAGGCCAGCACGTGATCTTGAAGTCAGATGGGCTTGTGCACGACGAAAGAGGTGATGTTGACGTCCCGTAGACTGTGGTTGCTCATCCTCCGAAGTAAGCCACAGCTCGTCCTCGTGCAGTGCAGACCAAGATTCCTCCGAAACCGAGTCGATCACCCATCTGCCGCCGCGACCATGCACTCGTGACTCGATCGGTGGCTTTGGCGGCGACAACACGGGCTGCGGTGGCGCAATCAAAGGCTTACGGTTCGCTATTGCTGCGAGTTTTGGCTGAGGGGCTTCACTGTGCTCCGCGCGGGCCTCGCGAACATGCCCACTGCTCTGTGCCCGGCGTACTAGGTTCCGAGCGGTTGCTTCAAGCATAGGTGTTGCTACTTTGATCTGTGTTGACTTTGGCGTTGGCTTGTGACGTTGTTCGTTCCGGCCTGGGTCACGGTGTCTTCTCGGACGCTCTCGAACTGCCAAGCTGCCATGCTGACGCCGGAGCTGACCAGTACCCTTTCGTTTACTCATCGACGATGTAGAACCAGTGGCATGGCTCTGTCCAGCTAAATGCTCCTTATTCAACGGCCATGAGATCATAGGCTTCTTGCTCGATGACGAGACGGTCCGCTTCACGAAGGTACTGGTAGAAACGCGTGGCCGAGACACGAGTGCCATTCTGCGTCGCGGTTTGCAGCTGCCTTGCCCTGCTGGCAGGAGCGTCGATGCGGTCGAGAACAGATCACGATCTGTGAGAATGACTGGAGGAGCGATGGACGTGCCTGTCTGTGACCGAGCGCGGCGCACTGTCCCTGCTACATCCTCTTCATCCGGATGAATAGTGAATTTCCGAGTCGACTGTGGTACACCAGACGCATTCCGCGTGGTCGACGGTCGTAAGGCAGGATGGATGCCTATACAGTGCGGATCTACACTGCCATCGTAATGACCTGTCTGCCTTCGCCGTGAGCGGACAGTTGCAGATGGAATCACAAGTACGCTGTTCGGCTCCCGAGAGGCAACACGTGCCGAGAGTCCGGGCGAAGGACCGTTCACCCACTCAGCACTGATGATCCTCTCGCCCTTCCTGCCAAATTGGAGACACTGCTTTAGTGAGCCGAGCGAAGTATAAAGCTCGACAGTGCCGTGTTCGCTGCCAACAGCTATCAATGAGGTTGCCGGGTCTTTCGATTGACAAGTCGACGCGCCATTGCGTAGCGAAGCCTGTATTGCTGAATGCGCAGAGCGCGAAGTAGCAACGCATGTCAGCGGCACTTTGCAATGCCAGGTCCGTAGAACAGTAGGCTTGCCGGAGAAGTCGGACAGCCTGCATCGTCCATCCGCGCCGACGCTGGCCACTCTAGGTGCATGGTCGGGGAGGAACGCCACGCCTGTGATTGACTTTTGTCTGCTTCCTGACTTCGAAGACGTCGACTTGTGCAGATTGCGGAGACGACCTAGCTCTGCCGTGCCAACGCGCTTCTGATCAGCGTAGACACCGTCATTGACGACATCGGTGAGTCGGCGGGCATCGAAGACTGCAAGCGTACCGTCCGCGAAGCCAATCAGAAAGACTTCAGGTCGCTCAGGGTGGAATGCAGCAACAGCCACACCAGTCCCAGAACTCTGCAAAACCACCATCTTCGAGGCTGTCGTTCCTCTCAAGTCCGTCAAGTACACAACTGGCGGATCCCTCTCCGCAGTGATCATCAAGCCCCCATCCGACGATACAGCCAACACCACTGGCGAACTCGCCAGCGTCTCCGGCGGGCTTGTCAATCTCTGACCTTCCGTAGAGTAGCATTGCACTGCATTCGTGACCATCGTAGACAAATACAGCTTCTTTGAATCAGCAGTGTAGCTCAGATGCCGAACTTCGTCCTCCTCAGCCGAGAGCCCCTAGCTCTTGTCCATGCCACGCTTGATGTCGTGTAGTACGACAGTGTGCTTGTCCGCGACTGCGAGGACGCCTGAGCCATCTTTGCTTTCTGTCGCGGCGGCGATGCCGGATTTGGAGGACTTGAACAGGGTTTGGAGACCGAACCCGTCCCAGGAGAGAACGCGTGAGGGGGTGGTAATTAGGAGATGCTGGTAAGGTGGGAAGTCGAAGTAATCTTCGGTCTCTGCGTGTTGCCGTGCTTTGACGCTGCTGCACGGTAGTAATGACATGATGTAGAGCTTGAACTTGCTGATATAAGGTTGTCTGGTTGCAGCGTCGCATTGAAGTGAAGTCGCGAAGTTGATGCGATCTGGAAGCATCACTCCTCACTGGCAACCACGATGCCCCACCACATTACGATTAGAGTGAAGGGGCAATATGTTGGTACGACAAGGGTATGATGTGGCTAGCAACGTAGATCTAACAAACAATATCTGCAAGCATTCCCGACCATCACTTCCCACACCGCCTACAGCAACAAGATAGCCACAAAAGCCATGGCACCCAACGCTCCCAAGCCAACCGCCAGTCTCTCTCCAGCGTTCGCCGGAGCCGACGCGCACGCAGCAGTTGCGCCCAGCTTCTCAGCCCCAGCCGTGATAGCAGCCTGCCACACCACGATGTTCGCTGAAGCGTAAGTAGTCGACGTGGCCGTTTGCGTTTGCTTGCCATTGGCAGAGCCACTGAGCGTCTCCGTGCACACTGCGCTCGTGGTTCCGTCGAGGCTGCACGTATAGTGCAGGTCAGCGGTCACGCCCGCAGTCGAAGTAGTGGTCGCGTATATGTAGATGCTCGGGCCAACGGTGACTGATAGCGTCTGGAGCGTTATTAGCATGCTGATGGGATGCGAGATGTCGGAATAGACGTACAGGTGTGGCGCCGCTCCTGGGGCAATAGTCCGCGACTCCGGGCAGATAGGATGATTCCGCAGCGGTGCACTGTAGAGCGACAGTGGTCTTGCCCGAGCAGGCGTCCACCACGGAGCCCGCCCACTTTATGCCAGCGGTGGCGCCCGGCGCAACGATTTCAATCATTGACGTGCCATTATTGATGTTCTGCGCTGCCACAAGCGTAGCACCAAGGAATGCAGTGACTACGAAGGTCCACGTGCTGATGACTTTGCGATAGAGCGGCCCGGTGTGGTAGGTTTAGATATGAGAGTGTGCAGGATTTACTTGCGACTCGTTTGTGAAGGGCGATGAGGAGGAACTGAAGAACAGGAATCGACGACGAGACATATCTACCTCACAGCTTTATCATAATGCGACAATTGCAGCCATGAACCGATGTGCGTTGGAGAGGCTGTGCCTTGAAGGCGCATGGCTGAATCCTTCGTTCGCCTTGGCGGTTTCGAATCCTACATACCAATCGCTGGACAAACGAGCCGATGGATGTTGATCAGGTCGCAATGCGGTTGTCGTCAAGCCTCCGGGACATCCTGTAATGCCGTGAGTATCGGCGCCCCCAATAAGCTGCTGTCGCTGGTTGGTCATGGTTCGTGATAGACGGGAAGCATGTATTGTCGATACAGGCGGAGGTCAATGATCGGCGAGGCCAAGCAATATTAACTTCAAGGCTTGTTACTGCGCCATGTGACTGTTCAATGTGTTGCCAACAATTGGGCCGTTGCGGACGGGGATCCTCACGATGCAAGAGGGGAGGCATTGCCTTGATTCGCGAAAATATGGCCATTGACGATCCATGTGCAGCGCTCGCCTGCAGGAGGAGCAGTGCAACGTGTCGAGGACCAACTGGACGATGGCAGTGAACCTTGCCGGCCGGGAGTGGTGTGCTTGAGGCGTGAATGCTGACCTGGCGGATATGCGTGCTGCCATCACCGCTGATGGGAATAACGAAGGTAGAGTCATGGACGTCTGCTATGGTATGTATGTATGTGCGCAAGTGTGCAGCATGAGTTCATGAGCCAAAAGCATCGGCGGCCTCTCGCTTCCCCGGGTTGCCGCATAGGCGAACAGTGTCCAGAGCTGCGAGACCGTGTGCACCAGAGCCAAAGAGGAACAGGAGAGAAGTGCCTACTCAGAGCACGGCGATGTAGTACCAAGCTGGCGCAGGTGAGACGAACGAAGGAAAGAGCCATCGGGCGTATATTTGCCTCAGGCAATTATTTTCAGCCTCAGACCCACCATCTGTCTCGTGCTATCGATTGCTCACATGCATAGTGAATCGCATTCTACCAAACTAACCATTCCTACTAAGTCTATACGATCCCGCTATGGCCCTCGTACCAGCGCGCAATGGGGCAAATGCACCGCCACCGCGAGCCCAGGATCTTATCAGCGCACCGAAGAAGACGTCAACCAAAGGGAAAGTGCCGACCGGCTATGCAGAAGAGATAGCGATTTCAGAATCTTCTTTCCGCAATCTCCACCGGCAGGTCCAGAGTCAGCAGTCCGCTGGTCGGAAGCGAAAGCGGGAAACGAAAGGCGATAGTGGGGTAGTCTACGGCACGGAAGCCTACAAAGGACCCTGGGCGAAGTATGAGGAGCGCAGGATTGATAGCGATAGCGGGGAGGAGGTGGAGATGTCGGGGGAGGAGAGCGGGGAGGAGGAAGTGGTGTACGAGGAGGACAGCATTGCACCCATGCCAGCGAAAGGCAGCTTGCAAGGGACTGGGTATGCTGAGACAAGCGCGGACAAGGAGTCGAGCACCTTCGAGGGAAGTCAAGAGCGCGACTACCAGGGACGGACGTATATGCATGTTCCGCAGGACCTTGACGTGGACCTTGTGAAGGACTTTGCGGACCTGGACTTGAAGTGCTTCCACCCGAAGAAGCTCATACAGACGTACAAGTCGCACGGGAAGCCGGCGCATGAGAAGGCTGTTACGAGCCTGAAATTCTTTCCGGACAGCGGCCACTTGCTGCTGAGCGCTGGAGCGGACGGGAAGGTGAAGCTATGGGATGCCTACCACGATCGAGAGCTGCTACGCTCTTACACTGGCCATGTGAAAAGTGTGGTCGACACCGATTTCACCCCAGATGGCAGTAAGTTCATCTCAGCGTCCTACGACCGACAGCTGAAGATCTGGGACACCGAAACCGGAAGTTGCACCGGCCGTTACAGCACAGGCAGCACCCCTCACGTGGTCCGATGGCAGCCTGATGACAGCTCCGGCAAAGAGTTCCTCGCCGGCATGCACGACAACAAGATTGTGCAGTTCGACACGCGTGCAGATGATAAGAAGCCAGTGCAAGAATACGACCACCATCTTGGGCCCGTGAACACTATAACCTTCTGCGACGAGAATCGCCGCTTCATCACAACCTCCGACGACAAGAGTCTGCGAGCTTGGGAATACAACATCCCAGTGCCCATCAAGTTCATCGCCGAGCCGTACATGTTTCCAATGGTCAAGTCGGCAGTCCACCCGAAAGGCTACGTGCTCATGCAATCGTCGGACAACACGATTAAAGTCTACTCCACGGGCGAGAAGATTAGACAAAACCGGAAGAAGGAGTTTCAAGGCCACAACAATGCTGGCTATGCTATCGATGTGGCTGTGAGTCCTGATGGAGGGATCGTGGCGAGTGGTGATAGTGGAGGCTTTGTGTGTTTTTGGGATTGGAAGACTGGCAAAATGTGGCATAAGATCAAGGCTAGTGATGGGGCTGTTGTGGCGACGGCGTGGCATCCGAGGGAGACGAGTAAGCTCATTACGGGGGATGTGAGTGGGGTGGTGAAGTATTGGGATTAGGCAGATAGCCTTGCTGTCATGGTATGGTCGGCGAGAGCACGTGAAAGCACTAGACGCTTCGAGACTTGGCGGCCAGACTTTTCGATTCCAGTACAAAGTACATGTAGACCTTCGACGTGAACCGAATCTGTCACACTGCGCCTCAAAACGTATCGAATCATAGACGAGGCTTCGGATTGCAAATACGTTTCCACTAAACTATCAACCCATCATGGCTCTCAGCGCGCCCGGCGGCGGCCAACTAAACGCAGAAGAGGCCGACAACTTCGAAGAAATCGAGAAGCAGTTCGCAGTGAAAGGTACAGTTGCTTCCGCCATCTCTTCAATGCATCCCTACTAACGCTCTCCTCCACAGTCGTTCAACACATGACCACCTACTGGTCCCTCCTAACCCACATCCCCGGCTCCAAGCTGAAGCTCACCAAACAAGACGACGCCATATTCGAATCCTTCACAGCAGCATTTCCGGACTTCGACGTCAAGGGCACGATCGACGAGGACGCCATGAAGAGCAAAGAGGGCAAGGCGCAGTGGCGGGAGTGGATGGAGACTTGGAAGGGGAAAGTCGATGATTACAATTTCGGGGCTATGGTGAGGGGAAACGCGGGCTGGGAGTATGGCGAGAAGGAGACGATCTTTGCGGTGCGGATGCAATTTTATGGGATTGAGATTGCGAGGAATCGGGCCGGGTTGAATGATTGGATCTATGAGAAGGCGCAGAAGGAGAAGGCGGAAGGTGGGGAGGGTGCGGCATGAGAGGGTCCTGCGATGGTGAGATAAAGCTTTTTCTGGCCCTTGGCGTTCTTCGGCGGCGATCTGGAGACGTGATCAGCCAGCCGGCCATGTTGCACCTCGGAATAGCCTACCAACGACAGCTCTTACGCAGCGTTCTCGAAAGCGCCTTGGCTTCGGTAGGGTCCGTCAGAAATGACCGCGAAGGATCTTGATCAGGTCCCGCGTGATGATCACGGTCGGTGGGCACATGGACAGCATGTTGACGATTTATGAAGTAGATGGCTAGAGAAGGGGTGACAGTGTACAGAAGCGCGGGCATGTAGGAAAATGTGAAGCTTGGCGGCACTGTGGAAGAACAATACTAACATTGTCTTTTGTGAATCTTCATCGGCTGTTCCCGAACAATGCTACTACTTTGAACGTCATCTCGAGGAATGGCAGGACATGCAGGACTACAAAGAAGAGGATACTGGTTGCTGAGTCTTATAGTTCATTCGGTCCTAGCATGATGCAGTCCATCATGCGCAGGGCTCTCCCTTGAGAGTCACACTGTCCGTGGCAAATCATGGGCGCCGCTCACGTAGGCGCACTAGCTCCACGAACAACAGCGAAAAGATGGCGCAACCGTCCACATCTCCAAGCAGTGCCAACGCCGACAACGAGCCTGCCGCGCCATGGAAGGCGCTTTTCTTCTTCACCACCAAAGCGAATCTGCCCACTCTGGTAGTTGGTTTCCTGGCAGCCTTAGTGGCAGGAGCGATTCAGCCCTTGAGTGCTTTCATCCAGGGAAAGCTTTTCGAAGGTTTCACTGACTTTGCCACTGGAAAGCTCACGTCTGCGGCCCTGTACAGCCAAAATAGGAAGTGGATACTGTACTATGTCGGTCTGGCGGTCATCAGCTGGATGGGCAATTTTGCTGTCTTCGCGACTTGGCTTGCATTTGGTGAGCTCCAGGCGAAGAGCGCAAGAGATCGACTTTTCCATGGGCTGCTGGAGAAGGACATCCGATGGTACGACATGCGTAAGAATGGCATTGGGGCTTTGCTGCCGCGTCTACAGGCACAGATCCGGGACCTGCAGCTCGCGACATCTCAGCCGCTCGGCGAGCTATTTCAGCTAGTCGCGACTGCTGTCTTGTCTCTGGGAGAGGCGTTCTACTTCGGCTGGGATCTCACACTTGTGACTATCTCCACCGTACCGATAATTATGGGTCTGGTCTTCTGGGTAGGCGCTGGCATGCAAGGTGCCATCGCGACCCAGCAAGCACGGCTCACGGAAGCGCAGAAGTACTCCAACAGCGCATTTGGCGCGATCGAAACAGTCAAGTGCTTCAATGGGCAAGACATTGAGCTGAAGAAATACGCTGCAAAGGTCTCGGAAGCCGCGTTATCATACTACAAGGTCGCGAATCTAGCGTCGATTCAGACCGGTCTCATCGTCTTCCTCTCATCTACGATCTTCGTTCAAGGCTTCTACTATGGCGGTGTGCTGGTCGATAAGCATAAGAAGACTCCAGCAGAGATCATGACCTGCTTCCTCGCGGCTGTTGCTGCCTTCCAAGCAATACAGAGTCTAATACCACAGCTGGTCGTTCTGGAGAAGGGCAAGGCCGCTGGTGCGACGATGCGCCGGGTCATGGCTGATGTGACGGGAGGGCCAAAGACGGGGCATACCGATGGCTTGTTGCGTCCAGTCACGTGTCGCGGAGATATCCACGTCAAGAACGTTTCGTTCGCATATCCGTCGCGCCCTGGTCAGCTGGCTCTTGATGATGTGTCGATGTTCATACAAGGCGGTGACATGACCTTCCTGATAGGCAAGAGTGGATCTGGGAAAAGCACAATCAGTCAATTGCTTATGCGGTTTCATGACGCCGGAGAAGGCTCTATTACTGTCGATGGGGTACACTTGAAGTCGCTCGATGCGAATTGGCTGCGATCGAATCTCACGCTGTTAGAGCAAACGACTCTGCTCTTCAACGACACCGTGTTTCGAAACATTGCTTTTGGTCGACGTGACTACAAGTCGGTCAGTAAGGTGGAGGTCATGGCTGCAGCGGAGTTTGCGCTGTTGCAGCTGATGATCACTGACATGCCGGAAGGGTTGGATACTCTAGTAGGACACAAGGGCGGTGCGATGTCCGGTGGACAGCGACAACGCATGGCACTAGCAAGAGCGCGGCTACGCGACACGCCCATACTCATGCTGGACGAGTCCACGAGCGCATTGGACCACATCTCTAGAGCTCTCATGATGGACGCCATTCGGCAATGGCGCAAGGGGAAGACAACGACCATCACCACGCACGATATCTCGCAGATCGAGGCAGATGACTACGTATATGTACTGGAACATGGTAGAGTGGCGCAAGATGGGTATCGCAAGCACATGGAGACGGTACCAGACACACCGTTCCAGGGTTTCTTGCCCCCAAGCAAGCGCGCCAGAGCAAGACCAAAGGTTGCTAGAGTGAACACAACGTTTGAGTCGATCCATACTAGAGGCTCGTCGATGGACAGCAGCTCGGTCTACTCGCGAGAAGTCGAAGATGTCATCGCAGAACCGCTCTACGAGCAACTGAAAGCCAGCGAGAGAAAGCAGAATAACCGGAAGACTTGGATGCCTTCAGTCTTCATCGAAGGCAGCCCCGCGCCAAATATGAGAGGCATAGGCGGACTCGGCAACAAGTCTGCATTCACTGCGCCATTCCTACGCATGCCTGTCGCGTCCAATTTCATGCCGAAGCTGACGACCGCATGGGAGCCTCTGCCACCTGGTAGGCCACCTCCTATCAGCAAAGACATAGCGTCTGCTATCTCGCCCGAGAGTAAACGCAAGTCTGTCCGCGTATCTGCTCGAATGTCCACGCTTATGGAAGGACTGGTCAGCCGCGCCGGCAATGCAGCCGCAGATGCGCGGATATTCCCAGATAGAGGTCTCAGGCGGCGACGCAAGCCCGTAGACGAAACTGCACTGGCTACGTTGACTGGCGGAGGTCTCTCGAAGATCACTGAAGACGAGGAAGCGCAGCCTGGCGATGTAGTCCGGCAGATGGGGTTCAAGCCTATACTGCAGACGCTTTGGCCAAACCTCGACCTCATCGCTCGGATCAATGTCATCTTTGGCTTCTACTGTGGCACCATACATGCAGTCGCTACACCGGTGTTCTCATATGTATTCGCAAAGCTCCTAGTCACTTTGTCCGACCCAACAGATCGAGTACACAAGAGCCTGGTCTACTCAATGACCATGCTAGCCATAGCAGCTGCTGATGGGATACACACATACGCCTTTCGGCTCTGCCTCGAGTACGCTGGGCAACGTTGGGTCGACACTCTTCGCAGCGAAGCGATGGCGCGCATACTCGACCAGCCACGTGCGTTCTTCGACAAGGAGATCAATAGTGTCTCGCGCATGACCGAGGGACTCGATCGCAATGCAGAAGAAATGCGCAATCTCCTCGGCCGCTTCATAGGCATGATGTACGTTGCCGCACTCATGGTGACAGTCTCGCTCATCTGGGCCATCAGCGCGCAGTGGGAGTCCAGTCTCATCTGTCTTTCCGCAGCGGCTCCTTACGTCTTCTTGGTCACGAACGCTTTTGCTGGCGTGAGTGGGCGCTGGGAGTCCTTGAGCAATGATGCTGCGGAGTCTGCCAGTGCGATCTTCACAGAGACGTTCACCAACATCAAGACTGTGCGAGCTTTCACGCTAGAGGATCACTTCAAGGAGAAGTACGAGCTTGCCACCAACTATGCACTCAAAGTCGGCTTCATTCGCGCGTTCCTGTCAGGCTTCTTCTTCGGTCTGTCAGACTCAGCATCGACATTCGTCACAGCTCTGATCTTCTACATCGCCACCATGATCGCTCGTGATGGCGGCCCAAGCCTGATACCCAGCATCATCCAGGTGTTGGCCATTCTGATCTTCACAATTACCAATGTGAGCGCGATCCTCGGCTACATTCCTCAGATCGGCGCAGCCAAAGACACTGCATCACGCCTGCTGCGGCTAGCACAGCTACCCAAGGGCTCCCACGAACACCTGGGAGATACTCGCATCAACACAGTCGGTGACGTTGTCTTCACCAATCTCAAGTTCTGCTATCCCTCCCGCCCAGACCAGACAATTCTCAGAAACATCCACCTCCGCATCAAGCCCAGCACCTCCGTAGCCATAGTCGGCGGTTCCGGTTCCGGCAAGTCAACCATCGCAAATCTCCTGTTGAATCTCTACTGCACCTCCTCCCCACCCTCTCCACGAGGCAGCCGCAAACTCGGCGACTTGACTCTAGCAGGCCGAGACATCAAGCATATCTACACCCCATCCCTCCGCGCGCTGGTGGTAGTCGTCTCCCAATGTCCTGCCATCTTCGCCGCCACGGTAGAGGAGAACATTGTCTACGGCCTCCCTTTGAATTCACCCTACAACCGCCGCCAGAACATCGTCAACGCAGCCCGCGCAGCCGGCATCCACGACTTCATCGCCTCCCTCCCCTCCGGCTACAACACCCTCATAGGCGATGGCGGCATGGGTCTGTCCGGCGGACAAGCGCAACGGATTGCGATTGCTCGTGCTCTCGTCCGCAACCCGGCTGTGCTCATCTTAGATGAAGCTACATCCGCACTGGATGTCGAGTCCGCGACGCTGATACGGCACACGTTGCAGAGACTATTGGAAGAGAGGAAGGGGAGGATTACGGTAATTATCATCACGCATAATCGGGAGCAGATGGAGATTGCTGAGAGGATTGTTGTGCTGGATCAGGGGAGGGTTGTGGAGGACGGGACGTTCTGGGACTTGATGAGGCGGAAGGGGGCGCTGAGGAACCTGTTGAGTGGAGGAGAGTGGGAGGGTGGGGATGACGGGGCTGCGTCCGGAGTCGTCGAACAGTCGAGCAAGCAGAGGCACACGGCTGATAGGAGTTGGCGAGAGTCGGGGCTGGAAGACTATGACTGGGAGAGAAGAAGTCGGACTCGGCCAAAACTGAGGACGTAGTGGTAGTCTTGATTGTCGTTCATACCAGCCGTGGTGGCGCGCGAGTAGCAGCTACATCGCACTAAAAGGGCATTCCATGCGTAGAAGCAGGCTCCAGCCTTTGGTAGGACGATAGCCGCTGTCTCTCCAATTATCGCTGCGACTGAGAGCGCTGTTCTACGTCGAACGATAACAATAGTAACTCTGGAGTATTGCTACAAAGAGAGAGCAGCTCGGCTCATCCTACTGAAATGATTCGATTCAGTCGTCACTCGCGTGGGTAGCTTTCTCGCTCGTGCTCCCCTGTCCCGCCTCACATCTCCATGTTGGTCAGACGCGGCCAGACCAGAATTCGCGGAGACCTTCATATGCAGGTACTGCCGTGTATGACACATGTATGCCGGTGATAAGGTCGGTCACATGTTCGGCGATGGTCGTGACGCTGAGCTTGTTAGTTGCAGGGTGCTTCCGCGTGCCTCGCCCTGCATTGCACCCGCGTCCGACCGTTCTGAGAACTCGAGGGGACGCCCGGGAGCACTTGTGGAGAAACGCTTATGGCTAGAAGGGGACGCAATTCGTGGGAGATGTTTGGTCGCGTTGCCCGTTATGGAGATGCAGGCTTCTGGGTTGTGACTTGACCCATCACCTGTAGTAACACACGCAGGCGATTTATGAGCATATCACCCGAACGAAATCTGGAATGTGTCGTGGAGGTTTGCTTGACGTGACTGGCACATTGCCATCAGTGTGACCGACATCATGAAAGCCATGTCAAAAGTGCCGATGGGCGTTTCCCAGCAGCCGCGACGAGCCCTGACGCTAGTGCCGAATGTCTCAGTGTCCCTGATCCGTTCACAATGGGGTGATGAGCTGTGGACTCGACCCTCCCTGATCTCAAGATGTCAATGGGACTGCGCGCAACAAGCGATACAAGACCCAGCTTGAGCAGACATTGATGAAGCAGGAAACGAAGCAAGCCGTATCGAAGGCCTATCGAAATGTGCCGATCTCTTTCGTTTCCAAGTCGCGATGCATCGACGCTAATGCAAGCCAATGGGGTTTAGAGCGTGGCTGCGGTTCACCTGAACGGAGAAGTCGGGAACAACGCGATCTTGAATTTTGACGTGTCATTAGCACGCCGAGGAGTGATATGAGGGAGGAGAGTCTGGCGATGGATGCGCCAACACGGCTACTGCTCTTCGGCGAGTGTAAAGGCGTGCATGTCGCGTTCAGAAACATGCATCCTCCTCTTCCGAACCTCCATCGAGTCTCAGGCTGTCTGGTAACAACGGCGACCAGGTCCGGCCCCTCTACCGCGCATCGATAATGCCCGTTTACCGCTTGGTACGCATGCCTTTCCTTCTTCTCTCCGTATCGTATCACCGTGCGACGATTGCTATTCTCGCCGTCGACTCTAGAGCTAGCGTGGGCAAAAGTATGGACCCATTGCGATCGTCCAGCAGTATCGACGTCAAGACTGGCTCGCAGCTGTGGTTGCCCGACAGAGGATATTTTGACTTCAGCCCTTGCCGGTGCACTCTCCAACCACGACGCGTTGGCGCAATGTCTTAGAAGGGAGGCCCATACATGACCGCATCACCCCCGTTCTTCTTTACGAGTGTTTCATCGTTCACCAGAACTTACCAAGCTATTGAACTGCCCTTCTGAGACATATCACCAACGTCATGAACGGTCTCAGGGAACTCAAGTCGAAGTATAGCACAGCTCACAAGTTTGACGTCCAGTATCCGCACCAGATAGGCAGTGGTCGCAAATCGAAAGAACCGAACAAGCGCTCGCCGCCTCCCGAGACTCGCAAGGTCGAGCCTGCCATCGGGGGCGACCCTTTTCCAGAACGCACTTTAGACTACGATCAGCTCGGCTCTGGGAAGCATGGCTTGCAGAGTTCTAAAGACGGGGAACCCTATCATGCGACGCCCCCGCGTGTCCCTTCGCGTCAGCCTTCCTTCAACAAAGACGTCGGCGCCGGAAAACTAAACACTTCGCCGTCCGAGTTCGATCTCTCTTCATCAGTCGGTAGATCTCGCTCGGCCTCGCCTGACATCACCCACTCGTGGCAACGGCATAGCTTAGCGGTGCCTGACCGAAAGAGGTGGGTCCGTGAGACACCATCTCCTTCGAAGAACTGTCAGCTCACGTGCAGTAGTAGCATCAATCGAAACGGCGGCAGCATCAACCAGATTCTCAGTCGCTCGCCCGAGCGCCGTGTTCCGAACTTCTCCACCAACGCAGTCTCGCCTCCACCCTCGCCGACGAAGATGGACGAACCCTCGTTTGATCGAAGTAGTGGTGAACAGTCTGACTTTTCGCAAGACACCACAGCCACCTCAGTCGACAATCTCTACCCGCTCCAGACGAAAGGACCAGACAACAGTGATGCACAGGACCTGGAGCCCTTGGGCGGAGATGATCCACGGTCATACGACTTGGTCGAGCCAGCACAAGAAAGGGAGAATGTGGGAGTGTACGCGCTGGAGAAGCAGGCTGACCTGCTCATGTCGCACGAGCATCTCAGCGCCATTTTCGCCAACTCAAAGCTTCTCCTGAAATTCACAGGCTTCCTCAACTCACACAGACCCCACAGCATACCATTACTGATCTACTACCTGGATGCGCTCAAGGCAATACGAGCGATCAAGTACTCGAACGCCATTGCAGAGGCGCTTGAGCCAATACGAGGATGCGAGTTCACGAAAGATCCAGCGCGGCCAAGTCTGAACCGCGCACTTGAAGAGAAGGCGAACAAAGCGTTCGACATGCTGTGTCGCGAGGATCTGCCCGCGTACGTTGCATACACTTGGATACAAGTGGTGTCAACGAGCATACAGCGGCGGATAAGTGGGACACTTGCGCCGCACTTGCGAGAAGCGAGCGAGGGTTTGGCGGAGGTGTTCTGTTTAACGGATCCTTCACGACCGGACAACCCGATTGTGTTTGCGTCTGAGGAGTTTGCGCGAACGACGCAGTATGGCATGAACTACGCTATAGGGAGGAATTGCCGATTCTTGCAGGGACCAAACACGACAAAGTCTTCAGTGCGAAGATTAGCAGAGTCATGCCAAGCTGGACGGGAGTCGAATGAGATCATGGTGAACTACCGCCGAGACGGCAGCCCGTTCGTGAACTTACTTATGACTGCGCCTTTGCTCGACAGCAGAGGAGAGGTTCGCTACTACATTGGAGCGCAAGTAGACGTCAGCGGTCTGCTGAAGTCCTGCAGTGAGCTGCCAGCTCTGGCGGAACTGGTGGACAAGCAGATGTACCGCTCGCAGTCCGATCGCGATGAGCTCAAGGATGAGTTCCAGGAGCTGAGCGAGATGTTCAACGGCACAGAGCTGTCAACTGTACGGAGATATGGCGGGAAGATGCACAGGGAGTACGCGGATGACAGCGACGCAGAAAGTATGCACGGTGACCGACCGCGGCGGGTGCTGTTGCAAGACTCGAGTCAGGACGTGATTGACGAGCAGCTTGACCAGACGAAGGCGAGCATACCATCGGCTGTGCAGGAGCGCGTCAATGGAAAGCTCGCGGGCGTCTATCAACATGTAAGCAACCTGGCCTGGTCTGCTACAAGCCAAGCACGGACTGACAGTGCCACAGTACCTCCTCCTCCGACCAGCACCCTCGCTCCGCATCCTCTTCTCCTCCCCCTCCCTCCGCGTGCCTGGCATCCTGCAATCGCCCTTCCTCAACCGCGTCGGCGGCTCCCCTCGCGTACGCTCCGATCTCTTCGCCGCTCTGTCCGAAGGCCGCGGCGTCACAGCCAAGATCCGCTGGCTGGCACGACCCGACGAAGACGGCGAAGGCGAAGGCCGACCGCGATGGATCCACTGCACGCCTCTGCTCGGACATAGCGGCGCAGTGGGAGTGTGGATGGTTGTTCTGGTAGACGAGGAGGGCAGTAAGGAGATGATCGGCAGTGGGCGACGTTTTCGCGCTGCGCCGCCAGTGTCGTCAACTATCCATGGACGTGACTGGGGGATTGGCAATGGGGATCGGGAACGGGAACGGGAACGAGGAGATCGGGACAGGCGGTTACTGAACACATACGATGTCGATTCCGCGCGACGAGGCGGAAGCGTGGACAATCGATCGCCTTCGAGGGGAGTGGCTTCGCCTCGCGGGCACACGAGACTGGATCTCGATCAAAGTCCGATGTCTTCGAGGAGTCAGAGCGCAAGCCGAAAGCCTTCATTACATGTGGCTGCTATGGCGCAAGGCGGACGACAGGCCAACGGCCGTCCGGAAAGTATCCGGACGGACACAGGTACTAGTCGGGACTTTGCCCTACGGTGAGCAGGTATAGAGGCGCTGTGCGGTGTTCACAGAGCACTCTGGGGCTGGGAATGGGGTGGCGCTTTGCTACGGCAAACTGCGAACTGGCGCAGCGATATTTGTCTGGGTTATATTTGATCGCGGAGTCTATCCCCCGGGCTTCTCAAAGCTCTCTGAGGCTGGCTGGTATCTAGCGACGGGGTGTACGAGGTATATACATATTGCACATAGACATGAAATCTAGCGAAAGCTTCATCACGAAGCAGCCTCGGATCAATAGCAGCATCACAGCTCTGCAAACCACCTTACGTCAACGGACTCCTCACTCCATGAACGCATTCTAGAGAACAGTCGTATGCCCTGCTACACTCATCTGCAACAGCCTATCGTCAGCAGCAGACCCCATCAAATCCCCAAACCCCAACGATGCCCTCCCACTCCCAAAACCCCGTAATCTACACCCCCGCCTCCTCCCTGACAACCTCCGGCGGGCAAACCGAAGGCATGATCCGGCAATCGGCCCTCGTCAAACTAACCCAAAATATCTGCGCGTCTCGCATGATTGCCAAACCGCACACGGCCAGCGCTGTGCATCATCACGGCGATCAGGATACGGTGGTGTTTGCTCACAACGGGAGGGGCGTTATTGTTAGCGAGGGGGGGGAAAAGAGGGTGGAGGTTGAGGAGGGGGGGTTTGCGCTGATTCCGTGAGTGCTGATTCTGCTACCTTTTGCGCTGTGCTCGGAGGTTGTTGGGGAGTGGACGGTCCTGCGGTTAGGGCAAGTGTGACTGACAAGATGATTGGGTAGAGCGTACGCTGAGCATCAGGAAGTGAATGAGGGTGATGAGGACGTTGTTTGGGCTATTATTCGAGCACCTGGAGATGAGCCGGTGGTCGTTAATCTGGAAGGGGGATGGGGGAGTAGTTGATTAGACTGTGAGGTGGCCAATCAATGCTGGACGTCTATACTGTGTGGTCTACGATGATCTCAGGTATCCGACCGCGAATGCTCTGCAAGACTGAATTCTCATCTAGTCGTAGGTAACGTCTCCTAGATGACTCTGGCTCTGACCACACCAGTATGACTCTTCGTCCGGTGCGGGGCTCGATGTCCATGCTCACGATCCCAGTGCTCCTGTATCAATTGCGTGGCCGACATACCATCAGCGGCATGCAGGAAATCAAGCATCTGCTGCTCGGTAGTCACCCCGTCACTCGCCCTTCTGTTTCTTCCCTCCGCGTCCGTGCCATGCAGGTGCACATATTTTTTCAGTCCACTCTGCGCGCCTGAGTAGACCTCAATTGCTTTTAAGACATTGATCGCCCGACTGATCCTCACATCCTTCATCTCCACACCTCTTTCCTCGAGGCTCTGTCTGAACTCCTTGAAGCTCTGTGTGGTCGGTCTGTAGTGTCCACTCAATGGAGAAAGATACGTGAGCTTGCCTTCGGAGACTCCTACCGAGCCTGCAGAGGCAATACGGGCACCAGACAGAAACGAGGCATGTTGAAAGGAACCTGGTGTCTTCAGAGATATGTAGAGCACTCCGCTGGGAGAGCAAACATAGATCCAGGTCGAGGGCTTGACCGAGGCGCGGAGCAGGTGATTCAGTACGGCAGCCGGGGACGGACAATGTCTGTGTTTCGATGGCAGCTTGTGCACTACTTTGGCTCGCGGAGACCTGGCATGGTCCGATTTCAGGTGCGACTGGAGCCCAGATGATGCTGGGGACTGGTCTCGCGAGTCTTGCTGTTCATATTGGCGGTCATCTGCCATCTGCTCGTGCACACTCGCAACATCTTCGAACCTGAACGGCAGATCCGGCGCATTGATGGGAACAATCCCATTGACCGAGTCCCGAAACTTCGTCGCATTCGTATCGACCAGCTCCCCATTTTTCGCCCATGTCAACAAGCCATTGGCGTCCACGTTGACAACGTACACTTTCCTCTCCTCACTGCTCAAGTACCTGACTCGCTCCGCATTCAACGTCCGTCGATCGCACAACGGCAAGCTGAGCTCTCGCCCAGCGCCCTGATCCAGCCAGTGGAAGAAGTTCTCCGTGGTATCACTTCGCTGCCAGTACTCGTGGTACATCTGTAGGTTCGCGCCGTGCCGATGTGTTCGGTCAACCATCTCGAGGAAGTAGCGTTGATCAAGTAGCATGGAATGATGAGCCAAATGATGGCGCGAGGCCGAGCTGCTACGTCGACTTGCACCTGCAAGCATTGAGGTCGTGGAATCGCCAGGTGAAGCGATATCATCATGAACAGCGTGCTCAGCGATCCAAGCCAGTCGTCGCCACTTCTGCCTCGCAATGTCGGTTGACGAGCGCCGGCGACCTAGCTGGACTCTCACATCGCCATCGGCCTGAGTGTCGTCGTCCGGCGGCTTCGTAGCCCGTTGATACTGCCACTCTCGTATGGCTTCCAACCAGCGTCGAGTTGGGTCCAGCGCCAGTCCACTTAGCTGTCGTCGCTCACGATGCCCTCGATACGCTGCTTGGATCTTAGTCGCAGCATTGTGGCAGTCTGAATCGTCTGGCTGGTCATGGTACTGTTGATCGATCACTGATGCTTTCCGAGCTTGGATGGAGGCTATGTGGCTAGTTTCAGAGGCGCCTGGGACGCGAAGGGAGTGCAGGTATGCCTCGTGAGACGCGATTGGCCGAGTGTCTGCATCCGCGTTGGAAGTCATAGTGGACGACAGCTGAGGTGAGCGATTGGAAAGTAGTGTCAGGGAATTATCTCTGTAAGTGATACCTGACCATTGTCTGGTCTCTTGTGGACCTGCCTACAGCGCTTGGGCTAACGGGAGCCACAGCACTGCCCAGCGCAAGAATAGTCACTACATCTCTTGCGTGATGTCAAAGCGAAGTCGTTGTGGCATCTGGGCTTACAGCGAAGTGAGGCAGCGAGTTGGGCGGGTGAGAGCGTCTTGCTCTTGGCGAAGAGGACGCGTAGGAAGCAACGCCGCAGCAGCCGCGCTGTCCGAAATATGATCTCAGTCGACCACAGTACGATGCTATGCGGACTCTGCCTGGAATAATGTTACCAGGCGTACATGGAGCATGGCGAGGCTGCAGTGATCTAGGAGTCCGTTGCGCGTCGCTGCGCGTGTAATAGACACCAAGTGATGTGAGTTGCGGTGACAAGGCTGTGCTGGAGATGAGGAGAGAGGCAATGGCGACATGCTTCACGCCTGAGGCACGAACCTCGATCCAACTCGCTCGATGAGAAGGAATTTGATGGGCTCAGCTTGCTTCTCGTACACTACCTGGGTATCCCCTATCGTACACTTCCCCATGTCTCTCTCTCGAAATCTCACCAAAACGCCAATGCTAACCCACAAAATCTCCCTCCTCACTCCTCCCATTCCCAGCTCCCCACCGAGGAACCCTACCTCGCCCTCATCAAAAACTGCGCATTCTCCAAAAACCCACTCACAATCTCGACATAAGCACTCGGCTCTCTTCTCTGCAACAGCCCCATGTGCGCCTTCAATAACCCCGCATCAACCTCCAACTCCAACTCATAACTCATCTTGTCCCCCTGCTGCACAGCCGTGAGATCGATATCATAAGCCAAATGCTTATAATTCATCCTATTCTTCTGGCGGCTCGGCTCCGCGGGAGCGCCGTGGTCGATGATGTCGTCCACTTTTAGTTGGGCGGCAGCGAGGAGCGGGAGGAAGCTCAGCTCGATGTTGATGGAAATTCGGCAGTCGTAGGCGCCGTCTGGGGCGTGAATGTGCAGGTTTGAGACAGGGAGTTTAATGATCGCAGCTTTGAGGGATTGAGTTGCTTTGTCGTGACTTATCCGTAGGCGAGGAGGGCGGGTATTGGTGTACTGCTTCAAGGCTGCGGGTATAAGTGACAAGCCTGTCGCGTTTATATGATGGGAGGAGTCCGTTTGCTCGATACGTCGGTATCTCATTGGTTCACGGCCTTTTACCTGTGCTTTGATAACGGACTCGTTGAGTGCCTCGTTGATGGCCTTGTATTCTGGAGTGTCCATTTTGGATTCGAAGCTGAGGAGGTGATTATGGGACTCAGCTATCGTGCAAGTGCTGGATATGCCGAAGTTGGCACGGTTTCCGTCGCTCTTATTGAGCAATCTCCCGATTTTGGCTTCGACTTCGAGCATGGCCGGATCCACTTGATCGAGATCGGAGAACTTCATCCAGAGCCAGTCTTGTACTACTTTGTACATGCTTGGGTTCAACGACTTACCCTGATAGGAGGCTTCCCATCCGCCTAGTAGCTCGCGGGCATTCGCGAGGCAAGTATCCAGAATTGCTGTCTTTGTGGCCTCCTCTGGCGTTGGTTTCGCGGTATGCTCGTCACTTCCATGGCCATTGGTGGTCGCAATATGACCAAATGGCTTATAATGAGTGTTCTTTCGGTGGAGGCGTGCCCATGGTGGTCTCTCCGTGGGTCGCGTTTTGAGCATTTTGGTACGCGGTGCGGCTGATAGCATCTCAGGAGAGGCACTCCGTTTGAGAGAGACGTTCACCGCAACGGGTGGTTGTTGCTTGATGTTAGCTGGAGCTGAAGCGATGAGGTGCTTCATGCCCATCTTCTCCGAGTAGTGGTGGGGCGGAGGAGGTATCTCCGAGGGTGCGTCCGCAGGCAGGAGCGACTGAGATGTGGCGTTGGGAAGAGCAGCCGGTGGCGTCGAGTGTGAATTGGCTTGTGACACCCCATTCTGCATCACATGATTTTGTTGCACCGTAGGCTGCGCCATA
The DNA here is from genome assembly GCA_036872775.1 of Oleoguttula sp. CCFEE 5521. NCBI lineage: Eukaryota > Fungi > Ascomycota > Dothideomycetes > Mycosphaerellales > Teratosphaeriaceae > Oleoguttula > Oleoguttula sp. CCFEE 5521. The sequence goes on from JAVRRP010000065.1 coordinate 21,257, forward strand.
GGCAGGTGCACGGAACTTCTGGCGCTTTGAGGCGGCTCTTGGTAGCTACTTTGTCTTGAGCCTAGTGACGGAATGCGTACTGGCACTTGAGTCTTTGGACTGACGGACAGACTACGCTCGCGGTCCAACTGATTGAAGTACTCGGGGGGAGTGGGCGCTTGCGGGGGAGGGTGGCCTATGTGTGAATGATACTGAGCCGGCGATCCCCTGACGATACCATTCGATATACCTGAGAGGTTTCGTTGGTGTAAAGGACTGTAGTTATCCTGAGGCGCGCTGTGTGCAGAGCCACGTTGTTGGAGTGATGGTGGCCCAAGTGGCGTACTTGGATGTGACTGATACTGTTGGAAGTGAGGTGGCGGTGCCTGATGAGGCAGATGTGATGGAGCAGCAAGTGGACTTTGACGTATCCCGTATGGTGGCTGGCTGTGCTGTGAAGAGGGAGTAGGTGATGATGAGGACGTCTGCTGCCTGTACATCTGCGGGTGTGCGCCTTGCTGGTGATGCTGACCAAGTAGGGGCGGCTGCGACTGATGAGGGAGGTATTGAGGATGTCCTCCGGGCGTGTGTGCTAAGGGCGTATGTTGCTGAGGATAGCCACCTGGACTGACTGACAGTTGACCAGAGAAAGGGAATTGCCCCGGTGGCCCATGGGTCTGCAGCGGAGTCAGACTTGCACCCGGGGTAGGCCGCTGTGCACTATGGGCGTACTGATCGGTCTCGTGAGGCGTAGACGGCCAGCCTGGGCCAGCCTGCTGGGACGAGTGTCTCGATAACGGTGGAGGCGGAGGGCGTATCTCATTTCCAGACAGTATGTGTGTAGACCCTGCGCTTGCAACCCTCTGTGCAACTGGCGACTTCTTGGGCGGCCCATCATCCGAGCTGAGCATAGAAGTGATGTCCATTGTTGCGACTCACTCCTTGATCATCGCCACCTCCAGTCTCACAGCGCTATCTGCATGCGCCGGAATGCCTCGTCATGTAACCTTGTGGTGGTGTTGCTGATTCGGGGGTTGATGGTGGTTGACACAGGCTCCCTCGGGAACAACTTCAAGAATACGCTTTTCTCGGCCCAGCAATTGTACGAGCTCCTGGCGCTTCTTGTTCCAGGTGGTCACCCCCTCGAAGGCAGGCGTGAGCTGGTCTTTGGACGGGAGGGATGTGCGGCACGTTGGAACAGATCGGGTTGGAGAACACGGTTTTCCGTTTGGCGTCGAGGATGAGGAAATGGCAAGCGCAAATATTAGCAGTTTCAGGTTGGGATTGAGTGCACTGTATGAACATTCTCGGCTCTAATCAGGTTCATACATGATGTGTACTTTGCATGGACGCGTTCGGGAGTTGCCGAGAATGATGCCCGCGCGTTTGTGTCGCCTGATGATGAGGCTCAAGCGATACTTGAACACGATATACTACTCCATCTTCACTTCATCCACCAGCTAAGCCTCAGCTACGCTACCTTCACGCCTGTCTTTCCCGCTCTGCCCATCAGACATTTCGCATTCCATCACGCAGCCTGCTACCGGCACGCCGCCCGACTTGGTGTCACTTCCTGTCGAGATCGCATCTTGGACAGCAATACCACTCTGGAGAGACGGAATTAAGGAAATCATTGATTGCAAGTGACCAGTTAGCATCCGACCAGTCTCCACTATGGTCGCCCTGACTTCCGCCGCTGGGCTGGTGGGCTTCCTATCGGAGCCGGATGAGGCGCTGCAAGCATTCGCCCTCGAGCGATTGAACGATGATATTGATAGCGTGTGGACGGAAGTCTCAGGATCTATTGGACAAATGTACGTACGAGATGTTGAAAATGAGAGCTTGGAAGCAGATCGGGCAGTCGAGGCTGCTCACAGTCTGCTCGCGTGCTAGCTTGCACTGGATGAAGGCGTACTTATGCTAGGATCACATACTGACGGACTATCACAGAGAAGCGCTCTACGAAGATGAGGCGTTTAGCCACCGCAATCTGGCCGCACTCGTGCTGTCAAAGGTCTACTACCAGCTCCAGGAGTACAATGAGTCCATGGTCTTCGCACTTGGTGCAGGTGACCTGTTCGACATCGAGGAGGCTGGCGAGTACGAGGAGACGATCATCGCAAAGTGCATAGACACCTACATTGCCCTCTGCGCGATGCACAACCCGCCCACGCCAGCCTCCAAGACCCGCAGCAACACCTCCGACTTCGCCGAAGCAAGTGCTGCTGCCGTTGTGAGCCCGACAACACCCTTTTCGCAGTCTACTCTCCCCAGCAAGTCTTTACTATCGCGCGACGATGCCAACCCATGGGATTCGGCAGCACCAGGGGGTGGTAATGCTGGAGTAGCTGGCGCGCACCCACATCCATTGACTCTTTCGAACCCTGTGAAGAAGAACCTCCAGGGCGTTGTGAAGCGAATCTTCGCATCCTGCTATGAAGAGTCGGAGTACAAGCAAGTCGTCGGCATTGCCATCGAGGCGCGCAACATTGAGGTTCTGCGAGAGGCGATCTTGAAGGCAAGCGCGGAAGAGAAGGGCAAGGGCAAGAAGGGTTCGAGCGGGCAGACTGATGAGCTTCTTGAGTACGTGCTTGACATTTGCATGAATGTGGTTCAAGAGCGTGGTCTGCGCAACGAGATTCTGCAATTGATCCTGGAGCTGCTGAACGATATCCCGAGCCCCGACTACTTTGCCATCGCGCGTTGCGTGGTGTACTTAGATCAGCACGGTGCAGCATCGCAGATGATCAAGCAGCTCATCGAGAAGGGGGACGGGAGATCTTTGGCGATTGCGTACCAGCTGTCTTTTGACCTGTACGAGAATGGCACTCAGGAGTTCCTCCAGAAGATTATGGAGGACCTGCCAGACACAGAAGAGGAGCAGCGCGAGGAGTCGAAGCTGAATGGCAATGCAGTTGCACCTGTGATATCAGAGCCGAACGAGGATGACCATGCAGCGGAGTCAAGTCAGCTGCTCACGGAGCTCAACGGTAGTGCAGGACCACCACAAACAACCACACTCGTCGCATCGAGAACGAAGCCGAAGCCAGAGACCGAGGAAGAGCCGACAGCGTTCACATCAGTCAGAGAGATACTACGCGGCATGAAGAGCATCGAGCCGAACCTTGAGTTCCTGTTCCGCAGCAGTCGCACAGACAAGGCGATATTGAACAAAGTGCGAGACTCGCTCGAGGCACGGAACAGCATTTTCCACACTTCGGTCACCTTTGCGAATGCGTTCATGCATGCGGGCACCACGATCGACAGCTTCTTCCGCGACAACCTGGAGTGGCTTGGCAAGGCTGTAAATTGGTCAAAGTTCAGTGCTACGGCTGCGCTCGGTGTGATACATCGTGGCAATCTGAGTCAAGGGCAGAAGCTACTTGATCCGTACTTGCCGAAGCCGCAGACTAACGCAAGTGCTGGCAGCACGTACAGCCAAGGTGGCTCGCTCTATGCACTTGGCTTGATATACGCGAACCACGGAACTAATGTGCTCGACTACCTCCGAAAACAGTTCAAGGATACGCAAGAAGAGGTCGTGCAGCATGGTGGCGCGCTTGGTCTAGGTGTCGCAGGTATGGCGACCGGCTCTGATGAGATCTATGAGGAGCTCAAGGCTGTGCTATATACCGACTCTGCTATCAACGGTGAGGCTGTCGGTCTGGCAATGGGCCTTGTCATGCTCGGCACCGGCAACGTCAAGGCGCTTGATGATATGATCCAGTATGCACATGAGACTCAGCACGAGAAGATCGTACGAGGTCTGGCGATGGGCATGGCGCTCATCATGTACAACCGACAAGAGGCTGCCGATGAGCTCATCAATGGGCTGCTCGACGACGCGGACTCTGCGTTGAGATATGGCGGCATCATGACGCTCGCGCTCGCATATTGCGGCACTGGCAGCAACAAGGCAGTGCGCAAGCTGCTCCATGTTGCAGTCAGCGATGTTAGCGACGATGTACGACGAGCTGCAGTCATGAGCTTAGGCTTCGTTCTTTTCCGCAAGCCTGGCTCGGTGCCACGTATGGTTGAGCTGCTTTCGGAGAGTTACAGCCCTCATGTCCGCTACGGTGCCACGATGGCACTCGGTATCGCATGCGCCGGCACAGGCCTCGACGAGGCGCTCGATCTTCTCGAGCCAATGATGAAGGACTCCGTCGACTTCGTGCGACAAGGTGCCTACATTGCTGTAGCCATGATTCTCGTGCAGACGAATGAAGTCCAGAACCCCAAGGTTACCGAGATTCGCAAGACACTCCAGAAGATGGTCGGCGACAGGCACGAAGACGCCATGGCGAAGTTCGGCTGCGCTCTAGCCCTCGGTATCATCGACGCAGGTGGACGCAACTGCACCATCGGTTTGCAGACCCAGACTGGCAACCTCAACATGGCAGCCATTGTTGGTATGGCAGTCTTCACACAATACTGGTACTGGTTCCCGCTCACGCACTTCCTCGCCCTGTCATTCACACCCACAGCCATCATCGGCGTGGACCAAGACCTCGAAATCCCAAGCTTCAAGTTCCACTCGAACACCAAGCCGAGCATGTTCGACTACCCGCCAGAGCAAGTTGTGAAGGTGGAAGAGGCGCCCGAGAAGGTCAAGACTGCTGTGCTATCTACCACCGCCCACGCGCTGCGGAGAAAGCAGGCGAAGGATCGCCAGCACAGGCGCGAGAGCATGGACATTGATCAGACGTCTACTACGCCTAAGCCTGACGTCGATGGCGAGGAGGGCGACAAGATGGACGAGGACACGACCATCGACACTGCCAAGCTTGCCGAGGATAAGGATGGCGAGAAGGATGCTTCTGCTTCGCCAGCTGCCAAGGAGCGCAAGGAGAAGGAGAAGGTTGGGTTCGAGCTGGAGAACATGAGTCGAGTACTGCCGGCGCAGGTGAAATGGATCTCTTTCCCTGGAGAGGGGAGGTATCAGCCGGTCAAGAAGGCAAGCCTCGCCAATTATACTTCCATCTTCACGTAAAGATCGTTACTGACATTAATCTCACAGCCTACCGGTGGCGTTATCCTCCTCCACGACTCCCAAACAGATTCACCGAAATCCCTTCTCGAGCTGAAAGCCCGCAAGAAGACTACCGTTGTGGCACCTACGCCTGGCCCCGCCGCCGCGGCTGCGGATATAGATATGCCCGATCTCGGCTTTGCCAGCGGTGGCGGTGCGGCTGCTGCTGCCGGTGTGCTGAATGCGGTTGATGAGGACGATGATGGCGAGGAGGCGCCTGTGCCTGATGCGTTCGAGGTTGATGACGATGATGCGGAGCAGGAGGAGCAGTAGGTGGGTACGATAGGTGATGAGGCGGGGGAATTTGTTAGCATAGCAATAGCATAGATGGCTCCGTCTGGACGATGGTCTAGGGGGGCTGTGTAACAGTATGGAGAGCTGTAATCTGCATCTACACAGTCTTGTTGAAGCACCGTGCCGCAGTGTCACTGGACCACTTCATAGAAGTCCGAGAGTTCCTTCTCCAGTCGTACATGATATCGCCACCCCAGCTCAAACGTCAAAGGTGCATATCGACCTCTTCCCATCGCCACCACCGCAATCTAGGTGAACGACAACTCCGTCGAAAGCTTATTCAGGCTCTCCAAGGTTGAACATCTCGGCTACGATCATACCGGGAAACCCAGACCAGAATTACGTCCATTCACAGGCGCAAGAACGATGCCTTCGAATGCTCAGACTATGAAGCAACACGGCACCGTCCCCTGGACCTCTCACACACGTATCGGCGCCGGCTGCGACCCCTCAACGCACGAAGTCCTCGCTTCGCCATTCTTCGGCCTAAATAACGAGGACGATTCAGACGATGACGACGAAGACGCTAGGGCCGTTGACTCCAAGCAAGTCGTGAGCTTTGCGCTACATGACGAAGTCTTCACCGATGCGATCCGGCTCGCAGACTACCTCGAGACTTGGACCAGTGGACCTGGACCACCTCTGTCGGTCGAACAGATGAGGGAGCTGGGGGAGTATGTGAAGTCTCTGCAGTGTGGGCAAGGGAGGGCTGTGCAGGTAGTACGCGGCACCGTGACGGAGAAAGCGAGGCAGTTCCACGATGAGCTTCTGCTTACGCCACAGGCGAAAGCGGTGCTGAGTGAGGGCGGCGAGAGGTTTAGGGAGGGCTACGGGGAGTATTGCGTAACTGGGCATATTCGTCAGGCTAGCTTGGTGGCGATCAGTAGCTATGGTACCGATGAGGTCAACGGATTGACGAGATCGAGTACGGGGTTGAGCCTGAGCAGCAAGAGATCGAATGGGGAGCAGAGTGGAACGTCGAACGGCCCCTCTCCAACTGGAGACCAGCGCTCACGGAAAGTGCTGGTGAGCGGTATCAAGGCAGACGATGGATTGGCGATTGGTCAAGAGAGCGATCTTACGAAAGCGTGGCAGCACTTTAGAGAAAAGCATGAGCTGATGCCACGAGTAGCTCTGCTAGAGCATTACTCCAGTCTGCTGCCAGGTCAGATCGAACGGCCAACGAAGAATGTGACTTTAGGCTTCGATACGAGCTCTGCACTCTGGCGGTGCGCTGTGCTGCAGATGCTCAGTCATTCATTGACAGCGGTCTCACAAACGACAATCGAGAGACTTGAGGTCATACACGAAAAAATGAACACGCACATCAAGCCGCAAGAGTCCGCCGAGAATGCTGCAGTGGAGAAGCTCGGTGACGAGCTAGACGAGATATCAATATCACTTCGTGAGATGGCACGAAGAAGCGAGCATAAGACTACGCTTCAGAGTCAATTAGAAGCTCTAAGTATAAAGCAAGAGCCACTATACCCCGAGTGAGTCCTTCCCTACACATCAATGCCTGACGAGAACTGCTCAATTGACCCCATAACAGAGGCCAATGGTCACACAAGCCCTTCAACACCTCGCCCGAGACTGTCTGGTCCTTCGGTGTAACCCCCGATACTTTGTCATCGCTCGGCATCTCGCCTGACATTCCGTTGTCTCACACCAAGACCTGCGTTCTGGACGATAGTGATCGCATGACGACGCAAAAGCCAGAGCCGCTTCGCATTGAGGTGCCAGGCTGCAGGATCGTCGGCGCAGTACTCAAGAACCGTTACGCGGATCCTCGCCACGGAGGCAAGTGGGCACGGGTTGGAGGCTGGCTTGGAAAGGACACGTTTAGTGTCAGGTTCGAGACGCAGCATTTCAGGGGTTGCGACTGGGAGCTCACTGTCTGGTCGGTGAGCGAGGAGATGTTCGTCAAGGAGCTTTAGGGTCCAGTGCTTTCAGCGGCAGTCTTGGCAATTCTCGGCAGCGTTATTACCGCTACTGGGCTTAGCATCCGTGGCATCTGATGCAGTCGCTGCTGAGACTTGCTGGGTATCCTCTGGCTTCATAGCTGCGACTCGAGGCTTCGCAGGTTTGTCAGAGTGTCCCAGATCTTTCAAAGGCTCGATGTGGTTGCGAATCAGCTGCTTCAGGACCTTAGTCTCAGGAAAGCCACCCTCAGCCTTGCGATCCCAGATCAGCACTTCTTGCACAGCGGTATCTTTAGCCTCGCCATCGACGCTGGCTGGCTTATGGGTCAAATGCACGGTGAAGAGACCTCCGGTAGCCGGAATCAAGGCGATCTCGCCGATGCTGGTGCCGAATGTTGAGAGAAGCTCTTGACCGAAGTATGCTGCTCTGTGATACAGGTATTGTCAAAGGCTGCTCGAACGTGGACGACAGGATTCATGGCACGATGGCGTACCTGAGCATCCATCGGCATTGCGTGCAGAATGTAATCGCCACTCGAGGAAGATGAACTGGCGCTGTGGCTGTCGCCGTTGCAGACATGATGGAGAAGAGCGATGCGGTCTTGTATCTATGGGGCAATTAGTCCGAAGCTTCGATATACGCTCTGTTTTCCGCGCGCTACGCCCTGCATCTTCATTACCACTGCAGTGAAGTTTGCCTCTCGGAGACCACCCCACGCCATCCCGTTCGCTCTCCCGACCCGTCCTTCCTCTCCGCAACCCCAGGTTGGCACGTGAAAGCATCGATCATCACAAGAAGGAGCGAACCTCGGCGCCGAGTAGGTTTCCTAATTGGGACGGCGTTTCGCGGCTGAGCAGTGGTCAAGTGACGTCCAGATGAGACGCACATGCCGGCGATTGAGCGTCTTCACATGCCAGATCGCGTGTGCCGGGCGAATGCCTGGATGGCAACGTGATCCGACCGCTGAGTATGATGAGTATACACTAGGCTAAGTGGTTCTATTCCCTCTCCTGCTCTATCATCGTTCAATATCGTCCAACCATAGCGTATGCTTGCCTTGCCAAACACATTCCCTTCACCATGTCTAAGACGTTCAGCGCAAGCGATGTGGCGGCTCACAAGAAGCCCGACGACCTCTGGATTATTGTAGACGAGGATGTGTACGATTTGACCAAATTCCAGGAGGAGCATCCTGGTGGGAAGAAGAGTATGTCTATCGTCTGTATGCCCCGAGCGTGAAATTGGTCTGACAGCACTTGCAGTCCTCACGCGCGTCGGCGGCAAAGATGCAAGCAAGCAGTTCTGGAAGTACCACAACGAGTCTATCCTCAAGAAGTACAAGCAACAACTCCAAGTCGGCTCGCTAGACTCCAAAGTCCAAGCCGCTCCGCCCACACCTCCCGCCACTCCTCCGCCAGCCGCAGCGAAGCAAGAGAAGGTCGTGCCCATCGCTGAGCCGGGCGTTGTTGTGCCTTCGCCGGGCCCAGCCGCACACGAAGAGCGCGAGGCACTAGATGCGTTCGGTGATATGGTGCCGTATGCCGATCCTTCGTGGTACCAGAGCTGGCACTCGCCGTACTTCAACCAGACACATGCGGATTTGAGAGACGAGGTCAGAGCGTGGATTGAGGAGGAGATCATGCCGAACGTTACGGAGTGGTGAGTGCGAGGCGCAAATGCTATGAGGTGGATTCAAGACTAACGATAACTTTGCAGGGACGAAGCGAAGAAAGTCCCAGATGAAATCTACAAGGCACTGGGTCAGAAGGGATACCTCGCCGGCCTCCTCGGAATCCATCCCTACCCCACACACCTCACAAAGACGCCCATCAAAAGCGTCGCACCAGAGAAATGGGATCTCTTCCACGAACTCCTCATAACCGACGAGCTCTCGCGCACAGGATCCGGAGGCTTCGTCTGGAACGTCCTCGGCGGCTTTGGCATCGGTTGCCCACCTGTCGTCAAGCACGGCAAGAAAGCCCTCGTCGACCGCATCATCCCCAAGATCCTCGCAGGCGACGAGCGCATCTGCCTCGCCATCACCGAGCCCGATGCTGGCTCAGACGTCGCGAACTTGACTTGCGAAGCCAAGCTGACGGAGGATGGGAAGCACTATATCGTCAACGGCGAGAAGAAATGGATCACCAACGGCATCTGGTCCGAGTACTTCACCACCGCCGTTCGCACAGGCGGGGAAGGCATGAATGGCATCTCCGTGCTCCTGATTGAACGCTCATTCGGCGGCGTCTCCACGCGACGTATGGACTGCCAAGGTGTCTGGTCAAGCGGCACGACATACATAACCTTCGAAGACGTCAAAGTCCCCGTCGAGAACCTCATCGGCAAAGAGAACCAAGGTTTCAAAGTCATCATGACGAACTTCAACCACGAGCGCATTGGGATCATCATCCAGGCCATTCGCTTCAGCCGAGTCTGCTACGAGGAGAGCGTGAAGTACGCCAATAAGCGCAAGACCTTCGGCACGAAGCTGATCAACCACGCCGTGATCCGCATGAAGCTCGCGCAGATGGCGCGGCAGATCGAAGCCTCGTACAACTGGCTTGAGAACTTGGTGTTCCAGTGCCAAAGCATGGGCGATACAGAAGCTATGCTTAAGCTGGGCGGTGCGATCGCCGGATGTAAAGCGCAGAGCACGTTGACGTTTGAGTTCTGCGCGAGGGAGGCGGCGCAGATTTTCGGCGGATTGAGCTATAGTCGGGGAGGGCAGGGCGCGAAGGTCGAGAGGCTGTATCGGGATGTGAGAGCTTATGCTATCCCGGGAGGGTCGGAGGTGAGTGATTGCTATTGAGAGTGGGTTGGGATGAGAGGGATACTGACCATTGATGATAGGAAATCATGCTGGACTTGTCGATGAAGCAGGCGTTGAAGGTGCATAAAGCGCTCGGGATGAAGTTGTAGATCATGGGCCGTAGAGAACTGTGTGGTAGTTGGATTTTAGATGATCGTTGGACGCCTGGTGCGATGCATGGTGGGAGGGGCAATCGGCAATAATTGTACATACCATATCCTGTGTCATTTCCGTTTGAACTGAACATGGTGCTGATTGCGCGGAACTCGTCACACGCGTGGCTTGACGGGAGAAATTGAGTGGACTCTTCATTTCACCGTCTTCTGATACCTTGCCTCATACTCGTACACTCCCGCCATCATCATCCTCCCACTCCTCGTCGCCATCCTCACCAACCACACCCCGCCAAACCCTCCCCACTAGCCCCTTCTTAAACACCATAGCCAGCACAAGCACCCCTGGCAAGTGCCACACACTAGCCCAGAACAGCCCCCTCGCACTCCCCTGCTCGCCATTCTTCCTCCAAAACCCCCAAGCCTCCTTCACCATCCATGCATTGATGCCCGTACTTGCGACGACAAAGACCGGATCCGTAAGTCCCTCTGTAGTGAGCAGGATACAGATCGGGAACATGAGTAAGGAGTAGCGAAAGCTGACGCGCGCGGCCATGGGGATATTGGTGCTGGTGAGCATCTTATACCCAGCAGCAGCATACTCGTGCCGGATCGCATGAGAGAGGGCGAAGAAATGAGGGAACTGCCAGGCGAACAGCAGAGCAGCTAGTAGCCAGCCGCCGACTGCTTGCTCAGTGAAGAGCAGCTCCTGGCTCTCTGCCCAAAGGTTCTGCAAGGTCGAAGCCGTGGGTGAAGGGACCGTGATGCTGTACTGACTCGCGGCTGCGCACCAGCCCATTAAGGGTGGGATTGCGCCTACGATCGCGCCGACCCAGGTGTTTATGGGATGTAGGCGTTTCAGGCCAGTGTAGATGAAGGAGTAAAGGACTATGTTGCTGGCTCCTAGCAGAGAGGTGGTGGGGTTCACGCCGTACCAGAGCGTTGCTGTGCCCAGAGCGCCGGTTGCGATGGCGAAGAGAAGGGCAGAGCGCTTGCTGATTAGGCCGCGAACCAAGGGTCTGTTGCGAGTGCGGCTCATCTTCGCGTCGTGCGAGGGCTCGAACAGCATGTTCAGGGTGTTTGCTGACGCTACTGTGAGGAACGTGCCGGTTGTGAGGAACGCGAGGGTGAGTGTGCTGAGGGAGGGTGCGGCAGTTGCAGAGGTGCTTAGCAGCGCTGGCACGGGGTAAATGGAGTAGGCGGCCGTACTTGTGAGTACTATGAGGAAGGCCAGCCGGGGCTTTGAGAGCGAGAGGTAGGTATTCAATGTTCGCCTGAGTGATCGAGCCGGTGCCGCAGACGCGGCTTCTGAGAGCTGTGCTGACGCATCGAGGGGGAGTGGGGTGTCTGTTGCTGCTTCCTCTGCTGCTCTAGCTTCATCTTTTAAGCGCTTTCGTCGTCGATGTGGAGGTTCCTCGGTAGCCGGCAGTACAGCAGTCGGTATTGCTGTGGCGATAGACGCCGTTCGTGACTGTGCCTTCCGCTCCTGTGTGTTCAATGCCGCTACTTGCACTGCGACCTCCCGCTCCGCCTGCGCCGCTTCCATCCTCTGATCTCGAAATGCATTTTGCCACAAGTATGATCGCTCATCTACCCTCTGCTCTCTTGCATTCTGCCAAAAGTATGACCGCTCGATCTTACTTCCTGCTATCCGCCTGATCCGAGTACTGCGGGTGAACCCTCGCTGATCCAGGCGAGGCAGTCGCAATAGCTTTCTGGCACATCGTATGCAGACATCGTCCAGTGGTATGGCATGGAGTCTTGCCAATGTTGACGGACGGAACATTCGGGCAGTGCTCTTTTACGACGCCTATCGTTGTAACATGGTTGAAGTCGAGATGTCGATGATCCAGGTCGCCAAGACCATCCATCTCCTTTGGGACTTGAGACGCCTCTTACAAGGATGCCGAAACATAAGGTACCCCCTCTTCTTCATGTCATTGACATCGCGCTGCAACAACTCTGACGACGAGTATAGGCGCTCATATGACATTGTCGCCTTATGAGAGCTTATGCGTTCTGCTGCTATGAACGACGAGCGTCCAGTATCGCCCTTCGCATCGGGCAGTCGACTGCGAGTCGGGCTTGTTTCGAGATCCTAATGGCAGATTGCACGCGTATCACACTCCTGCCTCGATCCTGGCATGGTGTGTGAGCACCAGGGACTTGAGGCGTTTCGCACCTTCGACCATGCAAGCCGCTGTGCTTCGGATATGCCTGGTAGCAGATCTGGGCCGCCTGCTACATCCACGCTGCTCCTGTCAATCTCTTGTGTCACATCTACTGACTTGCATGACCCTGTCGGATTGTAGAAGTACCTATGCGTAAGTACAAGCAGCGTCCCTACTTGCTGTCTGCTCCAGTACTCTCCTTTCCTGTGGTGCACACGCATACAAGACCAAAACATGTTTGCCACACGTACGATGTCGCACAAGCGACAGAGCACGAGCACGAACATGCAGGTTCTCAGCAGCGTGGCAATGCGCATCCAACAATTCGAGAAGAAGCCTACGCCGGGTCCGCGAGATTCCATGTCGCCACAAAACGATGTGTTTCTCCCGCGGACAAAGTCGATCATCGCGCCTGCCAAACGCCTCACCACCGCTCCTACCTCATCGCCAAAGGTGGAGCAGTCAACAAAAGCCCTACCGAGCCTTCCTCAAGCAAGTACCACCGCACGTGGGACCCATGCTTCTAGCTCGCGACGGCGTCGACCTTCTCCTCTGCGCATTAGTACCCTGAATGGTCACACGACTGTACCAATTCCTGAACTAAAGCTCACGATCAAATCTGAGGAGAGTGGCGAAACTAGGACGACAACACTTGAGCAGGCTGTTCCGCCATCGCCTCCCATCAGACGTCGAAGACGGTTCCGCAAGAGTCCAGCACCGCCTCCGCCTCTTACAGGACCACTCGCAGACAGCCCTACGATGGGCAACCAACACTCACATCATGCGGTCGACAACTCCGCCGCTATAGATGACTCGGATGCGCGCTCCGTTGGCAGTCAAACACATATGCGCAGCAAAGGTGTCAGACTACCCCGACAAAGTTCTTTCAATGTCTTCAAGACGCTGGAGACCAAATCACCCGTACCGCCTGGCTTCACCGCGACAGTGATCGAAGTGCCCAGAGCTGCGACAGCGCCCAATCTGGACGGCATGGCCGATGAAGACGCAAGTGAGGAGTATGAAGAACCTCGTGGAAGAACACGACATGCTCACCGTCACTCTGCGCCCTCACCTGCTTTGTTGTCACATCCCATACAGCCAGCATCGCCTGCTACAGTCACGGAAAGCACAGCTGCGCGACC
>JAVRRP010000066.1:0-34496 GCA_036872775.1 Oleoguttula sp. CCFEE 5521
TTGTCAATTGACAGCCCTAAATTCGATACGTCGAACCCACTGGCTTGAGATCGAGCGATTCCCGAGGTTGTGCGCTGGCCGCTTTGTTGCTGAACAAAGCATCACAGTGTATCGCGGCTCAATCAAAGCCTTGTGTGGAGACCGACAAAGAAGTCCTGTTAGCTCGCCATGTGTTGTTGACTGGGTCTTTTCCCGACACCTTGACTGTTGACGTCAACTGTACACCACCATCCCATCCTTCTCCCCCAACAAGCTTGCAGGTCAAGCCCGAGACTTCCCGTGTGCGAAACCCTCAAACAAGACATTATGGTAGCGCAGGTCATCACTATTGTCAACCAGTCTGGCAAGGTTGTGAAGACATCGAAGACTTTGGTCAATGTCTTCAAGGAAGCGAAAGGCGCTTATGCTGAACGAAAGGCCGAGCTGAAGGCTGAGCGAGTGAGAAAGCATGAGCAGTTGGAAGCCGAGTGGCAACTTGAGCGGAGAGCCGAAGTTCTCACCATCGCTGACGGCGACTCTCGAGCAAGCTCTAGGCGAGGTAGTGAGGACAGCACGCACAGGATCCGGCGAAAGCCAGTACCTCACCACGACCGTCCGCCCATTGAGCGCGGCTACAGCGACAGCTTCTACACCAACGATGCTCCCTCACCTAGATCTCGGAAATCCAGCAGTAGACCTTCACCCCTCCGCTTCGATTCAAGTGGCCGTATCTCAACCGCCGAGCCGCGCACAGGCGAGCTCGTCCGCCGCCATACAAGTGGTCTGGAACTTCACGAGCACACTCGACCCAGAACGCCTACGCGCAGCGCAAGTCTTGATGACATTGACATGGATCTCGCGTACGGCTACCTGCCGCCACCGCTCCCGGAGCGACGTAATGACGCCGCCCTCGAGATCCGCGAGAAGATGACCGCACTGCAGCGCTTGCTCGAAGAGTGTAATTGCCTACAACATTCTGCTGTGGCGACCATCGATAACCTGCAGAAGAATCCCGACGCTCTCGCAGCAGTTGCACTAACGCTGGCCGAGATATCAAATCTCGCTACGAAGCTAGCACCCGGCGCTCTGATGGCCATGAAAGGCAGCTTTCCTGCGATCATCGCCCTATTAGCCTCCCCTCAATTCGCCATCGCAGCCGGTGTCGGCGTCGGCGTAACAATCATCGCCTTCGGCGGTTACAAGATTATCAAGAAGATCCAAGCGCGGAAAGAGAACTCGCGGCTCATCGAAGCAGGCGAACCCTCATCCCCAGCAGAGAGTGTTGACGAGCTGCGCGAGATCGACAGAATCGAGCTTTGGCGGAGAGGCATCGAGGCGGAGAGCGTTGGAACGAGCGTTGATGGGGAGTTCGTGACGCCTCTTGCTGGACGGACGTTGATTGAGGAGGGAAAGCTGAGGGAGGGCGATTTGAAGAGTAGTCTTGGTAAGAAGGGTAGGAAGAGCAAGAAGAAGGAGAAGGGGAGCGATGTTGGGAGTGAGTCATCGGGGAAGAGGAAGGTGAAGGTCAAGAAGGAGAAGGAGAAGGAGCCGAGTGGACTCAGAATGCTTTTCCAGGGGCATTCGAAGTCGAAGGAGATGGCTTTGGCATGATACGTTGTGATAGCCGACCTTGCTTGAGTGATAGAATATACGACTTCATGACTCCACCGTACCGTACTTTCTAGACTTTGCCTGAACATGGTTCCCCGGGGTCTGGGAACCAAAGCTTGCTTCTACTGGCCGGAGGATTCGCGCTAGCTCGCATTCGGGCAGAGACGGAAGTAGAGTATCTATGGAGCGTGGTGGACATTTTAGGGAGCGCTTATGAGGGAAGTTTTTGTCTCACACCGCACGGTCGAAAGTTGCTACTCCACCTTCGATTACTATGCTCCCTAGGTTGTTTACTATGCTCCCTAGACGCTTCCTCGAGACTGGCGCTTTCCTACTTCGAGGCAGTGGTCTTCCTTTCATCTTTTGGCTCAATCCCATTCCGAGCTCCGCTGTCTCTCTCCCCTTCCGTAAGGCAGTGCCTATGTAAACTCCTCCAGTGCCCAAATGTAGGTCTCAGTCATCTTCTTTCGTTTCTTCTCACTCTCATAGTCACTCTCATCTACTCATCTGCTTACACGGAGGTACGCAGAGGACCACAGGCCGCATAAGCATTGTCAGCAAAGATGGCCGCAGCGGCCAAGAACTTCCACTTCATCGTGTCCGATGGCGCCAAGGTGCCGCAAGATGCCAGCACGCGGACGCTGATCCGTAAGCAAGCTATGAAGGAAATTGGCATCTCGCGGAGGAAACGCGCCGCTCGCGCTCCGAAGGCGAAAGTAGATGAGCCTGTTGCTGTGGTTGCCGACGCCTCAATCGAGCTACCTGCAGTGGTCGACATCGATGTTATCGACCCACAGCTCTACGAGCTGGACGATGTACTGCTCTCTGCCGAATCTACGCGGCCGGCCTCGATCGCCAGCGACGAGTCTTGGCAGCTCAGTGTCGTCTCATCGAGGTCGTCAGCCTCACCATCATCAGACGAGGAGGAGCAGTCTCGCTCATTGCTCTCGAGTATCAACCCGTCGACGGAGTATCAGAAGCTGCGGACCAAGTATCGTTTTGATCTGATGGACCTCTCCTTCCTGACGAGCTTCAACATCAGTCAAGTAGCTGTATGGACAATGCAGCAACAGCCGGAGCTTCTGGAGACATTGCTTGGTCATCGTATATGCTCCTACTTACATTATGTGCCTCAGAGGTACGGCCAGGGCAAGAAGTTCTTCGACGCTACCGTAGACTGTGTACTCGCCAAAGCTAGCAGTCGAATGCGGCCTGACGAAGCCGGACCCGCTATGGCAGCCACACGACTCTATGCAAAGGCTCTGCGAGAGGTGCAGACTGCGATCTCCGATAAGAAGCAGTGCGATGATGCGGACTTGCTGTGTGCAGTGCAACTACTCAGCTGCTATGAGGTAAGTCTGTTTGCTATAAACTCCCCTTCTCTGAATGTTCCAACTACAGGACATGCTCCTATCAGGATAGCTGCGATAGTGACATGGTGCACTGTCGTACCTGGGAGAGCATCCAGGTTCAGATCAGCTGATAGCTCAGACTTGGTCCTCTGCTCTGCATGCTCGTAAGATGCTGTTGCGGGTGCCTTACCAAGAACATAGGAAGGTCTCGGATTTTCGGAGCAGGAAAGCTCAGGTCTTCGGGTGAAGCGAGACGCGTGCTGACAGTCTATCTTTACATAGATCATGGACTCCAAGAACCTGTCGGCATTCTCGAACCATATCAGCGGGTCTGCGCAGCTAGTGCGCAACCGTTCAGCCACCGGCTTCAACTCTGAGTACGAACGGCTGCTCTTTCTAGGGCACGTCGGCGCGGCATACTCAGAGGCTTTCTTCCAGAATAGGGCTAGCCATCTCGCGCAGCCCGAATGGATGAAACTGTACGAGTCGCTGAGCGAGGAAAGCACCTGGCTTACCGACACGCACCCACTGATGATCAGAGTACGGAAGATCATGATCTACTTTCCGGGCGTACTGGCCGAGATCGACACAGCGTTTGACGACACTCATGACTGCACGGCGACTTACAAGTTGTTTGAAATAGAGCTACGGCTCAGGAGCATCCATCAGGACACCAAGAACACTCTGGAGGAGTACAAAGCGCATGTGCTTCGCACGTCTATGATGAGGCCGCCACAGTGCGAGATGCACAAACGCCGCGAGGCGTTCGGCTCAATCATGGAAGGACTCTGCGTCTGTAAGCGGATGATCGCCGCGACGTGCGACAGTGATCGCCCGCAGCTTGAGCTCGAAACACAGTCAATCGCGCAGTTGATTCTAGACCTACGTAATCAGCAGGACGCCAATCACTCCTGGGTCTTCACAAATGTGGAGTACGGCGTGGCTCAGCTAGTTATCGACACTCGAGAAGCGTGGCTAGAGGACACGACCACGCTCACGCTGGCTGAGAAAAGAGCAGCGTCGAAAGAACGATGGCTGGCATTCAAAAGGGGTATGACTCCTCACGCTCCGCTGGCTGGGTGGGATTGATGCTCGCTCTCACCTAGCCATCGATTCGGATGTAAAGCAGTATGGTGCGCATGATCTACCCATCATATGTTGCAGCTTACAATCTTTCATATGCACATATTGATCCACAAGTCCTGACACCACTTCGTATTACAGAATCCTTCGACTACTCCATACCAACAAGCCTGAGCGAAAAACTCTGGAACCACCTCGAGTCGGTGTGATCACACGTCGACCTCGGATAGACGACTTCCAGCCTGCCAAAGAATCGCAATGGGCACCGAGATTGACCAAGCGTATGCTGCTGTCCGCGCATACGCCAAAGTATCACTCTTGATACCGATGTACAGCGCCATGTACAAGGCTCGAGTACCGAAGAACGACAACGCCGCTTTGTTGAGATCTTCCGTAGGCAGCTTCGCCACATTACCGGCGACCTGGGTCGATCATTAGCGATATCCCACAAGTGAAGCATCACGGACAGGCTCGTACCATCGCAGCAGCAAACAGCGGGAACACCTCCATACTGTTGATGTGCGCTCCCCTCGCTCGAGTGAGTTGATTCCAGGTCGCTGCTGGCAGCTTTGACTTCCAGGTATCGAGATTAGTTCGCGGCCTGGAAGAGATCAGCTCGTCGCCCAGGACGGGATCAATTGCAATCAACTTACATGGCATTGGACATCTGGTTCCTGGTCGCGATCATGAGACTGGTGAGGTAGTAGCCATGCGGAACAATGCCGAACACGAAGGCAGCTGGGATGGCCTGGAGGGACCAGTTGTATGGGCTGGGGAGAGTGGAAGTCATGTTTGATAGGGACGAGTTGCGTTTATATGATGAAGGCTGAGAGATGGTGCTTTGGTTTGTGGACGACCGCTTCACATGGGGGAAACAAGAGTCCTATATACCCTCTGAATAGTCTCTACAATCTTGTTGACTGTCGGCTTTCGTGTCATAACGAGCTTTGGCGTGCCATTGACATCATGGCATAGGCTCTGACTGCCTGTATGAGCACTTGGTCTATGGCATTCAGACTCTCATTTCCCGACTTCGTCCATGGTGACATCGATACGTCTCACAAGTGATAGCAGACAAGAAGCGCCCGAGGTGGCGCAAGCTCCTCTGGGGGTTTCACACCAATGCCCGCTTTTGGACTTGTACCTAAGCTTCCCTCGTGACAGAGCAGGCTCTCATTTCATTGCTTTCACTTTTTGCCCACTGCAATGTTGACGTCTTACCATGAAACGGAGGTTCTTTCACTTCAGGCTACTGTTAGGAAGCCGATTGTCGCCTGCGAGTGACTTTTATGTGGTGATGCCGCATCGCCAAGCTCCCTCATTACGACACGTGAGATGAATGTAAGGAGTGTCTCGAGCTGCGAGTGTCTAATATAGGCACACGTGAGAGTGAACGTACAAGCTGAAGTACACTTACAAGGCATGTCGCACGCAAATTCTCTTCTGCACTCGCGCAACCGAGGGCGAAATTAATGCTCTGGAAAGCATGTATCGTTGTCTTCCGACATTCATACAGCATCATTGGCTGCGTGAATTTGCAGGTGGGCTGGCAAGTCTTGGTGATGGCAGACCGCGATCATCTTGCCCTTTTCACTCAATCGAAGGACTCGGCTCGAACGGACGAGCCTACTGCGTGGCCGGATGGAAACAAAGCTGCCGAACTTCGCTAATCAAGATATATGCCGGAGCACAGATGTCGGCTTCCTCGCGGCCACCTAGGATGAGGGATGAGCCCAGTGCGACCGCGGATCCTGATCTGAATGCTTCTCCTGCAGTCCAAAGTAGCCATCCGCCAAGAGCGGTGGTCCTTAAACCGGTTGTGAGATTTCACATCGACCGCGAATCATGTACTCGTTCGTCTCAGCCCACTTCGATGCCGGTCTGTGGTCGCGCCTTGTTCAGACCTTCGAGCAGCATACATGCCTTGCAGACAGCCTGCGATGACAGGTAGCCACACTTCTCGCACTGTCCGAGCTTCTGCTTCGGCGGAAGTGTTCGCTTGTCGGCACCACGAACGGCTGGCTTCTGTTTCTTACTCCGATTCGGCAGGGTCACTGGCGAAAGCTGGTCTCTGTCGTGGTTCTGGCCATCTGGGTAATCGTTCGCAGCCGTGAGCGCGATTTTCTCAGCATTGGGCGTATCCTCAGTTCCGTCACTTTTGCTTGGTCGGGCTAGCTGTATCTCGGTCTCGATGCCATTGGCTTCAGCCTCTTCGTCCTGTCGGAGCTTTCGCTCCATGGCAGCCATCTCGCCACCGCTTTCTTTGGCATCACCGCACCCGCCGGTCATCTCGACCTCTTCGAGCACTGCATCTTGCTCTTGTGGGACCAGGCGCGCCATGTCCATACCGCTCTTCACGACGTCCAGTATACTCTCGGCTCGTATGCGTTCGAGATTCTTGACCAGCGTCCTCGCGGATCCGCGAAACGCTTCAGGCGAGTATATGCATTCAGTGCTGAAGTAGTCCAGCTTCTTGTGGTGTGCGTACATAACGATCTCCTTCTCGTAGGCGTAGATCATGGGTTTGCTCCGTTTGACGTTCGTTATCGTGACTTTACCGTCCGCCGACTTGGCCTTCGCAGCGCTCGGCGTGCTCGTGACTATGCTGGTTGCTCTGCTCAGGCGTGGAAAATCTCCTCGAAGAAGATTCATCAGGACTGTCTCCGCCACATCGTCGGCATTGTGTCCGGTGACTACGTGGCCCACACCTAGCATCGCTGCGCCGCGATCTAGTGCTTGTCTTCGGAAAACGCCGCAGTATGTGCAGTTGCCCTTCTTGCCAATCTGCGCCACCACCTGATCCATGGACCAACCGTAAAGCTCCTGGTAGCTCACGATTTTCAGTGGCAAGGCCAAGTCTTCCGCATTCCGCTTGACTGCTTCCAGACTGTGATCTCTGTAGCCAGTGATGCCCTCGTCTATACTAAGAAGCACCAGATCAAGTCCCCAATTTTGCCTCTCATTCAAGGTCTTGAGCACCGAGGCGAGGACTGTACTATCTTTGCCACCGGATGCGCCTATCGCCACCCTCTCACCGGGCTGGAACAGCTTTGATGACTCGACTGTCTCAGCTACCTCCTGTTCGAAGAGCGCAGTGAAGCACGGTGCGCATATTCGAGCGTGGTTCTTTGGGCGGAGGATCTGCGCTCGGTTGACGTGGCAGATCTCGCACTCACGGGGTGCCATGATTGTTCAAGGAGGCTCGTGTACCAAGGAACGCATCAGTACAAGTATATAAGCAACTGGAAAATGCGACGGTATCACGGATGGCGGTATCAGTGATGAAATAAAGTGCTTCACTTTACAGTGAAGCCGCTGCCAAGCCTTCACGGTCCAGCAAAGCCAATACATGTATTGACGTGCCTCAGGTCGTTGTAAGTCGCTACGTGCAGCTATCTGCCAACTCATCGTCGACTTCTCGAGAAGGAAGTGCCATTGAGAGTCAAATTAGCTTCTCATACCTTTCGTAGCTGACTCTACAGCGACCCAGTCGAACATACATCCCCGCAGACCCTGAGCACAGCGGAAAGCGACATGGAACCTCGTCCGAAAAGCAACATCTACCTCGTAGTGCTCGACATCCACTTCCATCATCAGTCGTCTTCGCATAGCAGCACTGCATCTCATTCTTTCGCGTTGTCAGCTGCAGCATGGCCTGTTGGCTCGCCACCAATGTGTATGTGACCACGATACGGCTTAGTCAATGGGTAGGCTACGCTGCAAAAGTGTGATCTTGGGCCACGTCTTCTTCTTGGGAGGACCCTCCTTGATGACCGCGTTTTTCAGTCGAAAGCCCACTGGCGGCCCAGCTTGCGATTCGTGCTCGAAGACCTTCAGGTCCAGGATGTTCATCGCGCGGGCGAAGCGCTGAAGGGAGGCTGGAGTAGGGTGACCTATGAGCTTCACCGGAATGCCATACCCACTTTCACAACCTGTCCATGGCCCACACTCGCGGTCGTCCTCAGACATTTCCCAGCGAAGCTCTCGCTGATAGGGATCAGGAAGCGTCAGATAAGCCACGATCGTATGGGCTGCATCATAATTGTGTCTCCACTTCTCGCGATCGAGGCGGACGTGAGAGGTCCAGACGCTAACGCCGAAATGCTTGCCCAGCAATTCGTCATGCTCGTCAAAGAACCCGTCGATCGATTTCGCGTTGCCCACCCTTGTGACCCAATCTCCTTGGCGCTCGCTATGGACGTCGTACCACTCGTAATTGTCGAAGTGTCCTTGCTCATCAAGCTTTGCTAGACGCTTCTGCAGCTGTTCATCGTCGGGCTCATCGTGCGAGGGCAAGCCTGCCTCCTTCTGGCAGTCGCAACAAACGTCCGCCGTATAATCGTCATGTCCGAAGTAGCAGTCGAGTTGCTCCTCCCTTGATAAATGATCGACCGGCCGACATTCGTTCTCGAAGCAATGGAGTTCGACCTGCCATTCAGGATACTTTGCTTTGCAAATCTCCCGGAAGATGAGCTTCTCGATGATCTGGACTATCTCGACGGGAAGCTTCTGCACGAAGATGCCGGAACCAGCACCGTGGCGGTTGCATAGGCGGAGGGTGATGATGGTGTCCAACGTCTCGACATAGGCCTGGAGATGGGCGCCGAGCCTGTCGACCTTCACTGGAAGTGCCCAGCTCATGGAGACGTCCATTGTCGAGCTGGTGTATTGTTGACCTGAGTCGATGTGTAGTTGTTGCAATTCTTCTGGTTCTGACTAGGGAGAATCGTCTTGGCCGTGATGACTGGCAATCTATGGTCGTGGCGTGTGTTTTGAAGATGTATCCGGAGCGGTAGGGTAGCGTTTGGTGTATGAGATGAAGTGGAAGGAAGGCGATCTGGGAAGCTGGAGGCAACAGGCAGACGTGACTAGATTCACGACGCGTTATCACGCGCGAAAGTTAACGACCGACGTTCTGCGGAGGAGTTGTATTGGTTCCGAGGCACAGTCTTTTCGTGTACGTCGCGGCTCAAGTCAAGTGTAGTCTGGTGATGATGGTGATTGCCTCTAGCGAACGTGCCCAAGGAAGGAGCGATTGTGCGTTGCTACATTTCACACTTCTCAGCCACGAACGTTGTGATGATACAGGTGCTGTAGTACTCTTGTGCCTTTAAGCGAGTAGTTAGCGACCCCTTCCAGTCAGCCAGCCAGGTCCTCCAGCATTCAGTAGCGTCGGCACACCCATGAGCAAATGAAGATTCACACCTCCGCCCCACGCAAAGCTAGCATGACACAACTGTGTCACGCCAAGTATCCCATCAGCGCTTGCTCTTCCTCGTGCTGCGTGCGTGCACGGAGAATGGACTTGACTCTCCTCCAGCATCGACTAGAGACTCCGACATCATCGTGAAGTGTTGCTGCTCGTCCGCCACTGTAGCATGCCTCTTCTCTGCCCTATCCTGCACATCTTGAGCGTCATGCTTGCGCTTCGCTCCTACTGCAGGTAGCGTAGGAGTTTTGAAAGGTATCGCGCGAGCTGGGAGATCAAGTCCAGAGCCCGGTGTCTCCGCCACTCTGTTTCTTCGTGCTGACTGTTGAGGAGTGGCCGCGGTGGGCATGTTGGCAGCGGTCTTGAGGAGCTGCTGCCGGTGCTGGCGTACCGCCTCATCTAGTGTCTCTGCTGAACAAGCCTCATAATACTTGCTAAGATGAGCAGTGGGATCGAAGAAAGTCTTGAACATCTCAGCATGCACAGCTACCGCTGTCACCGGAACGAACAGAGGCTGCTTGGTGGCACGGAAATCTCGCTTCTTTGAATTGGCTGCAGCGACCACGAAGGCATTGTTCTTGAGGTAGGCATGCAGTTTGCCAGCTTCGTCGACTGACATACCTGCCGCGATGTTAGCTTGTGGGTACAGGGTTTGCAGGACAGGACGTACCAAGCAGTCGACCAAGGTCTTGCTTGGTGCCCATGCCATGTTCGTTGACGAAGTACAGGCCGCGCCTTTGGGGTGCAAGCGTTTGCAAGATCGCGAAGGTAGGACTGTCGGTCTTGCCTAGTAGGCACCAGTAGCAGTAGTGGTCCTCCGGCAGCCGTGTATCTGACTCGCCAGTGTAGCCATAGCAGTGTAGATGCTGCCATGTGCTACAAATCACACACTGGACCTAGTGTGTCTGTTAGTGTGACTCAAGCCGTCGATCGAAGCGAGCACTCACCATGTGCCCTTCTTCCTTTGCATGTCCGCACGCGCACAAGATGGTTTCTCCAGTCGCAGTCACGGCACCCACCTTCGCTGCCATGCTTTGCGCACTCTTACGGAGACTCTTCGCGCCGCTAATAATGGTCTCGCGGACATGTGGGAGCAGTGTAATTGTTGTGATGGCTGGCAACACGTCCTCGCGATTCTTTCTGGTGGACGAGGCGCGCACTGTCGTGGGTGTCGCAGTGGCGCTGTCAGCCTGCGGCCCCTTGAAGGCTTGTTGGCTTTGTGTGTCACCATAGACGAGTTCTTCAGGTTGCAGCATGCTGTTCAGCGCATGATGCATCTGCGGGATCTGGCTCGACTGCGTGTACGGCCCATTGAGTAACCCACTTGCCTGCCGACCTGGTGCGAAGAGAGTCCGGCTAACCTCACGTGGGTGTGCCTTGGGGTCACGCTCTTGGGTGCTGACACGAGTGTCAGACACCCGATCTTCCTCCACTCCCGGTAGTTCAAGAAGACTCGCGCGCGGCACAAGAAGCGTGAAGGCAGGCTTCTTCGTTTGACTCAGTGTCGTGGTCGTACCCCCAGTCTTGTCCAGCATGTGTGAAATAGTGATTGCAGTTCTGAACATGTCAGCCACTGACCATAGCTTAACCTCGTAGAGGGCCTGGCTTACCTGTGACAACCCGAGCCAAGCTGCATGGTCGTCGATTGGCGTTCCCAGCCTTCGAGCTTCGGGAACAGCAAGTCGTCACTCAGCCCAGGAATGAAGTCAGTCACGTTCCCAGGCCGCGGCAGGGCATTGTGGTACCACAGCTGCATCGATAGCAGCCGCTTCTCTGCAACCATTGTCAGTACCACTCAGAGACCAAAGATGAGCCACCACGTACTCGGGAGCTCAGGCATATCCTTGCACATGGTATCAATCCCTCGCACAAGCATCTGCAAAGCTTTGTTGGTCGACTGGACGGTCGCGGAAGGCGTGAGTGGCTTGCCCATATGGACGCCAATAGGCACACGCTTCGCCGCAGCAGGATCGCTGTATTGTATTGTGAATGTGTAAGTTTCAAGCACGGCAGTTCTTTGCTTGGGGTCGACATTGAGTAAGATCTCGACTGCTCGGAGATTACCAGGCTCAATCTCACTGAACGCTCCATTCTCCTACGTATAATCAGCCCTGGACGCAGTGATGCTATCAGTGTCTTACTTACAAGCCAGTCGAGAAACTTGTCTGCTCGCCTACTGCGCCCTCGCCGGAGCACTGGCAGCTTTGTGTGCGGCCTCGCTGCCTTCTTCCCGTCATCTGGCATGTTCGCGCTTGCGAAATCCTCGTATGGCAAGACATCGTCGCGCATCTCGTAGTACCGATCGTCAAAGGCCTTCGCAGGGAACAGGCCACGCACGTATGCGAGACTGCTCAATGCGCTGTGGAGCATCGTCTGCACCATGACCTGACTCTGCTTCTGTGTCATGACAGTTTGCGTGACCGTCTGCGCTGTCCGCTGCTTTACGAGCTGTACGTTCGCCATCGTGAGTTGCCAAGCAATCCTCCTATTGCCGGAAAACTGTCGTTTTGCGCTGGGCTTGGGAAGGCGTCGCGATACTAAAATGCTTGGTCCCGGGATCCAACGCAGGCACGGCCACCTGCATGAGTACGATGAGTAGCGGTCAGCATCGTCGGGGCAGAACGAATGAGAGACGGGACGATCTGTAAGGCATTTACCGCGGGAGGAGAGGAAGAGTTGCTTTAACAGGGCAAGAGCGAGCTTTTCTTCGAATCTGGCAGGCGCGCCTCACTCACCAAGCTTATTTGGACTTCAGATGAAGTAGAATACAGACAAACGCCTCTCTATAGCACCCATGAGTTCCGATACTAACTTCGTTCGACTGTTTCATCTGATATAACGTGCAGTTGCGCGTGCCATCTTCACTATCGCGCTCCGTAGGTTGCATACTGTCCTACTGAATCGTCTAGCACCAGCGTGGCGCTTTTGTATGCTGACATTGACTGCATGTCCGCCCTTTGGAATCGTCACTTGTGCAAGTATGCATCTCTTCACCAAGTGGTGCTTCGCCTCGAAGCCTTGCATCCTGCCATCCTGTCCTGCAGCTGCGAAGGGCTCTCGTAATGCAGCAGGATAAAATATGAATCCGTCTCCGCTACAACGATCTTGCTCGGTAGGCTGTGGCCTGGCAAGGAGCCTGAATATCGGCATCATGAGGCATCGGCAGTTACGACTGTCTGAGTGATGAGCAGCGGTTCGAGCAGCCCTGGAGGTAGGCCGACAACATTGGGAAGGGAGCATGAATAATGGCAGCCGCTCTGTCGCGATTGCGCAAGCTTGTTGGAACGAGACCACAGACGACGGTGTCGATGCTGATTGTTCAATCGTCCAGCTCCTTCGGCGACCAGAACCCGTTGCTTGGCTTCATGTCCGGCATCCCCTTTCGGGAACCGGGATTTGATCTGTACTTCACTTCACTCGCGTGCCGGTCCACCATGTGCACATCCATTAGTGCATATGCAATAGTGAAACCGTTGGACACAGAGATCGAGCGCAGGCTCGTCGCTGAGGGCGATTACTGGTCTCAGGTTCGCTCAATCACGCGCCCTGTCGAGGTACCATTCGAGCCGCAAACACCGACAGCATCACGGCTCACAAGTCCAAAGCCTTGGAATCAAGCGGGCCAGAGAGTCGAGGTGTCTGATGCCGCTTCTCAAAGTTGACCAGGAGAATATCGCGGAACCGTCTGCTCAACGCGACGACCGCAATGCCTTGAGTCCGAGCCGCTGTGTAATAGCGGATGTGCGCAGTTCCCGTGCATGACATCAGCTGGGCCGAGCACACTGCTCGTACACTTGTCGATGCTTCCGCGGCCAGTCATGAATACATGATTTGGTAAAGTGGTAACCGAATTGTCTTGAGCCGGCCAGGGCAGCGGCTGAGATGCATTCGCCGCGGTCCCCGTTGCTGAGTCTGGGTTTCTGGACGTCTCGCATGAGCTGGCGAATCTAGCTTTACGCTGCGTGATGCGCTCGCGCAGATTGGGGACTGGATCTAAGTACGGCGTTGAAAGTCGGCGCTGTGCTCCCGCGTGTCTGAGTATCTGCCTTGTCATTCAACCACTTCATATTCCGTATTCACCACTCACCTCTCACAATCACCTAAACGTGAACAACTCACGATGGACATAGAAGAGGATGCTGCTGTTCCTGACTGCAATCAACATCGTTGTGGTAGTGTGTTGCTCACGACTAAGCTCTACACTCTGGCTGTCACCTTTGGTCGAGCTAGTGGGCTGGTTGATCTGCCTGGGTCGCGACTTCCTCAACTCGTACTCCTCGCAGCACATTCCACTTCGTCTGGTCACGCCTTGTGCCCCGCCTCACCGTGGCTCAGCTACGAGACTACACCATATTGGGCTGTTGCTTGGCTGTTTTGTCACACTGCCTTTTTAGAGAGCTGCGCTTCACCAGGCTGGACCCACCTCCCGAAAGAGCCTCCGCAACGCCACCGCGTTGATCTTCAACCCTCTACTCACTCAAGCTCGACCACAACCAGAGCGGTGGTCGCTGATACACTTTGTAGCGCGAATCAGAACCAAACAACAACCACGCACCGTCACCATGGACCACGATCCAGAGGAGGTTCATGTTGAACTCACGTTGGAGGAGCGCGAGTCCATCATGGCAGCTATGGACTCAGCGAAGGACGTACCATGGTTCCAAGTCGAATACAAGACGGACATCGCGGGTGATATGCGCAAGGGCACCGACTTCTGCGAGCTCTACGACGGTGCTCGCAAGCTGTGGGATAATGTAAACCCAGAAGCGTTCAAGCTGCCACTTGGAGTCAGTTGATGCACGTCCTCTCTCATTTCTGGCTAGTACTGATACCGAGCAGGCAACCATTGTTTGCATGAAGGTTGAGTCGCTCAACGACATGAAACTCTGTCTCGAGCAAGGCTGGATGGCCAATAACTTGGCTTGCACCAACAGGATGTCAGCCATCTGGGAGCAGGGCAAGGATCGCCAAATCTACTTGCTATTTTCCGTGAAAGGCACGAAGCAGTTCTGCGCTATGGGGCAGATGATCGGTGACGTTGTGGCGAACAACGAGTTGGAGGGCTGGGATAAAGAGAACTGCACATCGTTGGTACTGCCTCCCGGGATAATTGCAGCTCGCTGACCGTAACTTAGACTCTTGCCTGTCACGTTCATCTATGTCAAGAATGTGCCTTTTGCGCTTCTGCGGCATCTCACGCCAAAGAAAGACGGTCAGCCAGTCTCCAACATGTGGAACTCGATGGTTTACGAAGTCAGTGAAGGTCGAGAAGTCATGATGATCTATGTGCGCCATCCTCGTATTGCATCGATGTTGCTCTTCCCTCCGGACAGCGAACCACTACCACTGCCTCATCGACTCGGTTTGGATAGTCAAATCTACTCTGGCCGTACGATCTACAGCGCCAGCAGTCTCAACTCGCGCAACGACAGGCGTTTGCAAGATCCTCGCAGCGCGGTCACGCCTTACCGCGATACAGAGAAGCTGCGTGCCATGTCTGCTAGCTCGTGGCGTACAGGACCTACACAGGGTACCGAAGAGTCAACATCCTCCAGCATGGGACTTCTACAGTCCTCGGAGCACAAGGTGGACGAGAAGTCCTCGACCGAGAGCTGGATCGACGGTGACGAGCACAAGATGCCGGAGGATGTGTCTGCAACATTTATGACTCCAGATGAGGCGACTATTGCTGAGTATCAGTCGCGGCAGAAGCACAGCACGAAAAACGTGGATGACTCCAGCCCAGTGTCGACTGGCAATGGTCTTCGCACCGGCTTTGGCAACATTCCTGTCGGCTTTGCTGCAGGACGTGCTTCCTTCAAGGGCTCGAACATTAACACCGATTGGCGGGACTCCCCTCTGGCTGCGGCCATGCGCAAGCAAACCTCCCCGCCTATTGGCGAGCTTAAGTCTTCTAAGACTCTTCGTCATGTCCAGACCTCCCACAATCTGGCCAACAGCTTCAAACTCGATGGTCTTGGCGTCCCACCGCAGGCCAGTGCCACACCGCGCATATTTTCGCCATCTATCGCGTCGGAAGAGACCAATGACCCGTTCAAAGATCCGACGCAGCGTCGCGTGCAGGCACTTCAACGCGCTGGCATCATGCCCACGACTGGAGGAATGTCGACTGACCAACATGGCACTGCTCGACCTTGCGCCATTGCAGCCATGGACGGTGCGCGCTCGGAGCTTTCATCTCGCCACACTGGCCTGCCTCCGCGGCCTCAATCACCGCTCAAGCAGATGCATTCCGCGCCGATCCTGAACTGCCGCTCTGGCAGTCTCTCTGCCACAGCTCCCGACTTCGTGCCCAATGCGGTGGCGAATGGTGCCTGTGCTCAGACAACTCACCAGCTACCACACAAGGACTCCTCGAGCACTATTCGCAGTGCCACTCAAGCCACCTTTGCTGAGATCAAGTCCGCCTATCCTGATCAGCCGACTCCCAACCGCCGCTCTGGGCCCGCCGCTAAGCGCAACTCGCCTAGTAGCGATAATCAAATCAAGATCCCATCTCCACCACCCAAGCCTGAGATGACATTTGCGGACGTTGCTAAGATGAGTCCGGCGAGGCAAGCTGCATTCCACCAAGCCGCAATGGCCAAGGCTCAAGCAGAGTCCATCCTGCAGGAGTTTCAGGACGACTTTGCCAGGAAGCTCACTGTCGTATCACCGCCTGAGAGTGTGTCGCCGCCTGAGGGGTCTATCTTTGACGGCATGGAGAGCCAATACACGGACTCAATCTATGATCTAGCGCCACCGACGTTCTACAGTGGTGAAATGCGCGAGGAACAGCCGGCGTTTGCGCCTCATCAGCGTGATACTACCAACGGCGCGCACATGGGACACTGTCGTGCTCACGGCGATCCCGAGAGTGAAGGCTTCAGTGGCAGCTTCGACATGCGCATGGACCACGATGTTGCAGCTCTGATAGCCACTCCGCAGACTCAACACCGCAATGGCGCGATTAACGTGCACGCTATGAGAACTCCAGCGCATCGTCACCAGCAAGGGTTCGTCTCATCGCAGGAGCTCGTGGAGCTTGGCCAGCCCGTGGGGTCCGTCCATCATCAGGACATCCTAGACCCCCGCTTACCACGCTATCATCAGCGTCATGACGGTCCGCAGCAGGGTATGTACCCGTACCACTCGTACGGCTACACCAACGGCCATCGTCATCCAGACTCGGCATACGTTCAGCCCACCCCAATGATCGGCCCTCAAGCTCCTGCCTTCTACGCGCAGCACCCGACTGGCCCTCAGCGCAGCCCCGCCATCCCGCACTTCCCCACCTACCACTCAGACCCCACCATCGGGCCTCCACGCAGCCTGATGCAGCCGCCTCACACCAACGGTCTCACCCACCGCACCTCCAACCCAGCCCTTCGCGCCATCCAGCCTCACAACTCTCCCGTCCGCAGTCCAGGCCACATGCAACAAGGGTTCGTCTTCCCGCTGCCGGACACGCCAACTCGCGCCCGCTCTCCCTTGCGTCACCAGGCTGGCAGCGGCAATCTACGCCAAGAGATGGCTGCTGCTGCTCAGCAGATGGGCGCACGGGGACTGCGTCGCCAGGAGAGTCGTGCTACGCTCAGGTCGGAGTATGGCGGTGTGCCCATTGGGTTTGAGAGGAGTGGAGACGCGGCGGAGGATGAGTTCAGAGATATAGACGCCGTGTTCCGCGGATACTGAGCCTGTGGCCTTGTCGGATCAGCGCGGCTGCTGACTTGCTTCGCGCAACACTGTCGACAGATATACCAGCGATTGTGGCGGGCTTGCCTAGCTGCGCACCTGCACCGTCGACGACAGGCTGCACCTGTGGCTTCAGCTGCATCATGGCGCACCTGCACTGTCGATAACAACGCATCGACGCTTGTAGCCATTGCTACCTCATTGCGCGCATGGCGCACCTACACTGTACGATACTGGGAACGACGGCAGCCAGGAAGGCGCAGCGTGTCATGATACAGAACCACGAAAACAAGAAAACAGGGATCGGAGGTAATAATTTGCAGGATTGACACGCTGACCTGCTGTACTGTACATTGGAGCTTGAGCGAGCAGGGCCAGGGGCACGGCTGGTCATTTGAAACAGTGGACGCAGTAGAGAGGGCTGGACGGGCTGTATACATGATGTGAATAGTCTATACCAACGCAGTACTGCCAGCAATTCCCTGTCTCCCAGCTCAGTGACGGCTCCGTGCATCCAGGCTTCCCACGTCGGCCAGCCACTCTTCACGACGCTCGTCTAAGGTAATGATAGGCTCGCTCGTGCTCGCAGCTTGCATTTTACAACTGACGCTGAGTTGCCGGGCTGTTAGTGATCTCTTGATCGCGCCGTCGCAGGTTCTTCCCACTCGCTCAAGCACAGGCATCGTGGTCAATCGATATCAAAGGATCTTTGCAGCCAACGAGGACTTCCAAGTACCAGCCCAAGATTTTCAAAGCGTCCAAGTCCCTGTCGGGATCCTTTCATAGCCTAGTCAGTCACTCACTCTCCTCCTCTGCGTCGATGCCGCCCTCCCTCTTCGTCCTCCCCTTCCGCTCCCTCCATATCCTGACCCCAGCATCTACCTCCTCCCTGCTAACCCCATCCCTGACCAAATACATCACCACCCCAAGACTCTCCACATTCCGATTCCGGCTCTCATCGTCAAAGAACAGCACCTCCTCATGCTGAATCCCACTCTTCTTCTTCAGCTTCTCGAAATGCGTCACCTTGCTCCCAGGGTATATCTCCAAATGATCAAACATACTCAGCGCACTTTTCGCCTCCGTGCCAGGGACTTTCAACAGGCTCAACATCTCCCTCGCCAGTTCTGGTGTGTGCGTTCGACTCGCGGCGCCAAGTATGATGCCTTGAGATTTGATCCATCTCAGCACGCCAGCGACGTCGGGATAGAAGCCGAAACTTTGGCCGCGGCGGTCTGTGATTGTGAGACCATCGGCTGTGCGTTTTATGGGCGGCGTGACGTGAGTGTCGCACCAGCAGTTCCAGAGGGTGTAGTCTAGGTCGAATACTATCTTCCTGGGCAGGGGTAGCCCGTCGGTGAAGGTTGACGGTGGAGTGATAGCCTGGGCGGGCGCGGAGGTGGTTGTGGTGGTGTCGCCGGCGAGGACGGAGGCAGAGGTGCGGGCGTTGCGACGAGTCATTGTTGCGAGGAGGAGGAGGGTGGCGAGAGACGGAATGAGCAGGACGAGGAAGAGGTGGAACGTGATGAAGGGTATAGTGGAAAGAATTTCGACTTAGCTGTGCGCGGGGGCGATGCTGGCTGCAGACAAT
Organism: Oleoguttula sp. CCFEE 5521; assembly: GCA_036872775.1. NCBI lineage: Eukaryota > Fungi > Ascomycota > Dothideomycetes > Mycosphaerellales > Teratosphaeriaceae > Oleoguttula > Oleoguttula sp. CCFEE 5521. Next base: position 18,521 of record JAVRRP010000066.1, read on the forward strand.
ATGTCTTGTCAGACGTGAAGAGTTGAGATGCAAAGTAATTGAAGATTCTCTGTTGACTTGTGTGCCTGGCGAACAAGTTATCGGAGATAAGATAAGAGTAATGAGGCTCAAAAGCTTGGCATCACGCTACGAGACCTCACGTCGCTCCTTCCTCCTGTCATCCAACATCGCACTTGCCATTTTTCCTGGCATCAGCTTGTTACCTCGATCTTCTAACTACCTGCCCATATCCGACTGGAAAGCGATGCAAAGTCTTCGGAAGGCATCTCACATCCAATGGCATGGCTATTTGAGCGGCGCGATGGCAGGATTGACATCTCAGAGGACGGAGGTTTGCGATGTCGTCGACGTCAGGGTTCGAAAGTGCGAAGTGTGCGAAGAGCTAGTCCTGATGATCAGGATCGTCTCATGGACTCGCAGAAGAAAGGCCCCGTTGACTCACGATATGCGCGCGCTGCACTGGAACGGCTGCTGTCACTCACCATGCTGCCATCCGTACGTCGCATCTCTGCGCGTATGCTCTCACCCGCGACACATTTCATGCACGTCCTGACTCTCGTCAAGATCACTCTGTCATTGAGTAGATACGGTATGGCCCTCAGACGGTTTCTCATGTCAGACTTTCATGCATCAGTCGTACCTTCCCTATCAACAAAGGCCTTGCCTACTTTCTATCTATCTCTCCACTCTATGACCGCACGTGTTAATCTCGGCAACGTTCCCGCGGTCACCTGCACCTTTCCTGTTTAGGCGCTAGTATAACTTCCTTTCACTGTTCCGTTTGCTACTTCACTTAAACAACCAATAACAACGCCGGCGTCCGGTCTCGGCGGCGACGTGATGGCGTTTTACTTACCTAGGAGACGTGCGTTCCGTAATAAGAAAAAATTAATGCGTCTCTGGGCGCAGACGCCGCCGCCGAGCCCATCAACAAGGTATGGAGTGAGGAAAGAACTTCCGGCGTGCATTGCTAAACTTCCTTGCAGCGACACTGAATCCGGCACTGACGACACTGACGACACTGACTCCGACTTTGACGACGACAACAACAACTTCGACTTCAACAACGGCAACTCCGACTTCGACGACGACTGTATCATCATCAACCACACCGACGCCATGCCTAAGAAAGCCAACGCGTTCGACTACACCAACCGTGCCAGCACTGGTGAGAAGCTGGGCACCATCATTGCCAAAGATCTCAACAAGGAGCTCATCGCCGTCGAAAAGATCGCCGGTCGCAATGCCCTCCGCAAGGCCACCTTCCAGATGCTGGACGACACCCCACCCAGCTACACGCTCGACATCAAGGCACCAGGCAAGGAGCTCGGTGACGAAGGCGTCGCTCACATTGCCACAGCTCTGGTGTACGTCTTGAAGACGTCATCCTCGATGCTGCTTGAGGACCTCAACCTCGCAAACAACAAGCTCACTACTGCTTCACTTGCTCGCTTGGCGCCAGCCATCCAGCTCGCCCGCTATGAGCTCAAGACTTTCGTCATTTCAGGCAACAACATCAAAGTCACCACCAACCAGCAAGCGGCCGAGTTCCAGACCTTCCTCAAAGCCTTCGCGCAGTGCAAGGTGATGCGCCGCCTCGATCTAAGCGGCAATATCCAGTTTGGTGCTCGTGCATTCGAGATCCTGTGCAGAGTTCACACGATTGAGCCGCAGATCACACCCGTCGCTCTCACCGTCCTCCTGCCTGAGGATGACGAGGATGCTCAGGAAGCCACTTCCCCATCTGCGACCAAAATCAAGAAAGGCAAAGATGTCTCACTTGCGCGCATGTCGAATGCGGGCATCCTCGCTCGTCGCTGCGGCTTGCGTTCTATCCCATACATCGACCTCCGCGACACTGGCATCGATGCTGCTGGCGCGCTGTGGCTCTCCTTCATCATCGAGGATCACTACTACCCGAATCAGCTCATCACAGAGCTCAACGCTACTTGCGCCACTACAACGATCGAGACCTACCAGCAAGGTGCACATGAAGGCGGCCTTGAATGGCGCGACAACGAGGCCTCACTCACCAAGGACGGCACCCTAGTTCTCTGGAAGGCGGAGGCAGTTCGCAAGCAAGCCATCTTCGGTGATGACACCGCCGACATGACCGATGATAGCGACCGCACGATCACCAAACACACTCGCAAGCACTCTCGCAGCAGCGCCGGCGGCGGCCGTCGCGCTAGCCTTCGCAACGCGTCCACCGACGACAGCGGTGATAAGAAGATCAACGACCTCGACAGCATGCGCAAGCGCATCCAGCGCAACCTCATGGCTCGCAAGATCGAGCTGAAGCTTCTCAACATGAAGCCAGGCACCTACATCGAGCTCCCCAAGAACGAGCTCTGGAGCACCGGGCTCATCATCCTCAGTCTCTCCCGCAAGCTCGCCTACATCGCCCCGATAAAGCGCAAGCACTACAGCGGCTCCGACCTCCACGTCCGCGAAGCCGACCTCATCCTCCCATCCTCCTCCCGCGCTCGCGAGGACTCCGCCTTGTCGACTCCAAAGTACAAGTACTGCAGCAATCCCGCCTACGTCTCTGCTCTGAGCGCCCAGCTCGCCGCCGCCAAGGTGACAGACGTGACTAACAGACCCGCTGCCCTCGAGCGCAAGCCCATCAGCCACGCCAAGCCAATCGACAAGGTGCGCATGCAGCGTTCCTTGCCAGAGTACGACGACCACACCTTTCCCGGCGACACTTTGGCCGCGCGTCTGGGTGTTATGTTCACGAGTGCTACTGCTGAGGAATACATTGTGTGGCAAGAGAATTATCAGCCGAACTTCAAGTACCGCGATCGTAAGGTCGCGTGTCAGTTGACAATGGGGTTGTTCGAGAAAATTATGGGGTATGCGACTGAGGGGACTGGGTTCAAGGTTGGGGTGGTGAGTCAGGAGCAGAAGATGAAGTGCTGGAAGTGGGGGCAGGATAAGGGGACTTTGGTGAAGGGTGTTGAAGTGAAGGGGAAGGATGAGAGTGTTCAGATGTGGGCTCTGCTGGAGGGTCTCGGATGTCTGAGCTACTGAGGGCCGAGGAGTGAGGATTGGGGACTGATGATATTTGGACAGTGAAGCCTGGGGGAGTGAAGGCCACTGAAAGACCCTCGAGGAAGGGCATATATAAAGCATGTGACTGCCAGTGAGCAGAGCTGAGTGAGCCGGCGACTGCCGGCTTGAATGATCATGAGATCAATGAGCCTGCTCCGTTTTCAAGTGCCTTGTGCTAATGTACACTTATCTGTAACGATCGCATCGTCGATCAGATGCCTTATGCCAATTTCCATGCCATAGTGTACTTAGATATGTCGTAGTACCTATCATGTCTCTCCGTCAAAGTCTCACCTTTCATGTGGAAATATAGTCTCAGCCACGACAGTCGAAATAACGTGAACGACAGCTCGGAGAGGCTTTGATAACAGACTGCATTGCACGAGGAGAATCGACTTCCGCGCCTCTCCGTGAGCAAGGTAATGTTTCTTGAGCACACATACACATACCTACAGCAGTGCAGCGAGAAATTGCACATTATTGAGAAGCAAGGCTTGATCATAGCTACCTGTCCCATGCTCAACATAAGTCATACCCATTCCGTAACACCCTGCAAGAGCTACCCGCTTCCAGCGATGCCAACAAAAGAGGTAGTAGCCGTACTTTGGTATCGTTATGCCGCCGAGCAAGCGCAAGAAACAACCCTCCTGAAGCGCCCCGCCAAAATCATGCCGACCAAACGCCATGTGTATGAGGAGACAAAAGTCCATCCTCCCAAGCCGCGAACAAGCCCAGTGCCCGCAGATTCGTCCATCGTCCCAAGCAAATTGGCAAGCAGAAAGCTCCACCGCCCAGATCCGCTCCCTAGCCATGCCAAGAAACCGCTGCAGCGGCCAAAAAGACATATCCCGTCCCGTATCGTAGAACTAGTCGCGTTCGCGCTCCTATGCCGCCTCCGTCTCCGCCTCGCCCGGCGCGACACCAGGCACGGCATCCGGATCCTCGATCTCCTTGCCGTAGCCATTGACAACCATGCGACGGCCGCATTGGTGAGCTGGAACGCCGTCGCGGGAGGCGCCGAAGTCGAGAACCTGCGAAGCAATGTCAGTAAGAGGGATGATGAAAAGGGGAGAGGTGTGGAATTATGTACCTCGATGTAAGTAAGATTGTTGCGCTGAACGGCGGCCACGCAGCGCCGCTCGTCGAAGCGCACTTGCCACACGCCGGAGAGTTCAGTGAGTAAATCGCGAACGCACTCGCCGGTCTTGACGTTCCACATCTTCAATGTGCGATCGCTACCTGAGATGACTTTCACGCCGTCGTGCTGGAAACAAGTGATGGCGCCAGTATGCGCGCTCAGCGTAGCCTTGCAATTGCCATTCTCCGGATCCCAGATACGGAGCGTGGAGTCCGCGGCTGCAGAGACCAAGCGGTCATGGCTAAGATCCAGAAGGCCAACGAGCGAAGTATGACCCTCAAGATTGAAGAGACAAGACCCAGTGCCGAGATCCCAGACTTTGACTAGGTTATCCATCGAGCCGGAGATACAGCGGTTGCGGTCATGGTCGAGCACAACAGAATACACTTTCTGTGTGTGCCCTTGAAGCCTATGCAAAAGATCGCCCGTGCTGATCTTCCACACGCGGACAGTGCAGTCGTAAGACCCGGAGACGAGAGTGTCACCGTGCGCAGCAATGGCGCGCACACTGCTATGATGCCCGCTGAGCGTGCGCAGGAAGTATGGGTTATCTGTGTCGTCTACTGGCGGCCCGGCTTGGAAGATCCCGCGGTCGGAGGGGAGAGGTAGCTTCCAGACGCGGAGGGTGGAGTCGCGGGAGCCGGTGATGATGAGAGGTTCTTTGGGCATCATGATGGGCGTGCCGTCGTCTTCAGTGCCGATTTGTACGGGCTTGAGAATGACGAGGCAGCGGACTGTGGAGGTGTGGCCTTGGAAGACTTGCAGGAGCTTGCCGGATTTGATGTCCCAGACACGGACGCTACGGTCTGTGGAGCCGGAGACGAGGGTATCGCCATCGTATTGCAGCGCCCAGACACCGCCTTCGTGGCCTTCAAGGCGGGTGCGGAGGGCGCCAGTCTTGGTATCGTAAACATTGATCTTCGTATCGTCGCTGCCGGTGAGAATCTTGTCACTGTCAAACAGCAGACAAGTCACCACATGGCGGTGGTGTGCTCGGAAAGCCAAGTGCTGCGGCTTGCTCTCCTCAGACATCCATGCCTTGCGGATGAAGTGATGACGCTGGTACAACGACTTGTAAAGGTGCATGCCACGAAGTGAATCAAGCCCGACCTGCGCATCGGGCACAGCATGGATCGCAGCGTTAGCGTGTCCAGTCGGACCCTTGGCACCGGACATGATCTTCTTCCACAACGGCACCTCCTTCACCAGCTTGGCGATCTTGCTGACGCGGGGACGGGACTTCTTCGATCCTGAGAATTTCGACAGTGACTTTCGCTTCGCCGCTCTCATGAGATTAGAAGCCGATGCTTCCTCCTCATCACTCCAGTTGTAGCTCTCGTGCACTGGCGACAAGTCTTGCTCATAGCCGTCCTCGCCAGGTTGCTGCCAGCCCCAGCCTTGCCTGACAGCTTGCTCGAGCTCTCCTTCGGGCAAGTCATACTCATCGCGCTCAAGTAGATTCTTCCATGCACGCTCGTCAGTGTTGATGAGGCGACGCCAGCGCTTGCTGACCTGTGCAGCACGACACATGCTCTTCGCGTCCAGATAGCGAGCGATGTTCAGGCCAAGCTCAGCGGGCAAGATGTTGAAGGGATCGCACTTCAGCGCGGGATTAACGACACTGGCGATCATCTGCAGAGTCGGCTTGGTCGAGCGGCGGAGAAGCTGGTACATGACATATGTCTGCAATGCTTCCGGCATGCTGTCGAAAGCGTCGACCATGGTAGGTATGTCCATGACCGTGAGTGGAGCTGGGCTAGTAGAACGCGGCTGCGATGTGAGGCTCGTCGGCAATGTGTCGAACGACGAGGCATTTGACGTCTTGCTCCCATCGTCGATATCCATAGCAGTGGCCGCGCTCGCTCCAGCCTCAATGTGCCTAGCAAAAGAGTTTTCGAACGCGTTTTGACGGGATGCCGCGTTAGCCGCAGCTGTGATGGGTGAGAGGCTCGGACTGGGCAAGCTGGCGTCCAGCTGTGAGCTCGTGAGGATGGCAGGCAGATTCGGCCTACGAAAGACCGCGTCCTGTTGAGCGGCGATCTCGTCCTCCATGTCGGCGTCGCCAATCGGTGGTGTGGCAACGGCGCCTGCTAGTGTGCTCTCAGAGAACGTGCGCTTCCCTTTACTCTTCCTGCCGTACAGTGACGCTCCGAGCTTCGCATCATCCTGCTCCTCTTCCATACCAATCTCATCTTCCTCATCTTCGTCGTCCTCTCCACGCACCTCCCTCAGCTTCGATTGAGGAATGCCTTTCCTCCTCTTTCCACTTCCTCTGCTAGAAGCAGCTTTCGGCGGTGCCATCTCTAGGGCTCCAACATCGGTATCAGGCGTGACAGGAGGTTGCTCAGCCGGCAGTGGAATGCCTCCAGAAGCCACCCTCTGATTCAAGCTCAGCACCTCTTGGGCCTCAGACCAGCTCCTCTGCAGCGACGACCTCGGCTTTTTCGCCTTGCGCTGCAGACTCGCCAGCTCGGCAGCCTCAGCAAGTGATGGCGGTGTATCACCCTGCTTCACATTGCCCATCGGACGCAAGCTGTTCAAGCTCTTGTACGTGCGAGCCTCTTCGAAGCTCCGTCCAGAAGTCCTGTACTGCGGAGCCTGACTCAGCTCCTGCCTGATGACTCCTTCGTGCCTCTGCATTTTCGCCTGTAGCTCGCGATGCTTTCGCATGGTCTCCTCGGCGTCCTCGGATTCGTGAAACATAGTTGGGCGGCCGTTGACTTCGAAGCAAAAGCGCTTGACGTTTCGGGGCGTAGGAGTGAAAGCCAATGGGTATTGCTTCGGATCGCGCTCGAAGAGATCCTTGGGCGGGTTCATGATGAGGGGTGGCAATGAGACTGTCGTCGTCGTGGTAGTAGTGACGACAGTCTGCTGGGTAGCCGGCCCAAAGGCCAGTGAGGCTATGGTAGAGTTTGGGGGAGGCATGGCGCGGGAGGTCATCGTGGTGACCGCCTCGTCTGCATGTGAATGGGGATATTTGGTGGGTGGCATCTCTTCAGTGGGAGAGGCGGGTGCTGTTGATAATATCGCCTCCGGATCGAACGGGGCGGGTGAATGCTTGCGGAGGCCAAGACCGAATGTCCTGGGTTGCTCCATTGAGGTGGGAGCGAAGGTAAGTTGGGATGTACGCGAGTGAAGTGGGCGACTTGCACGCGTCTGTGGTGGGGTCTTCCCAGGACGTGTTCTTCACGTCCTTGTTGATGTTGTTGTTGTTTTGCTCTCGCCACGTAAGTCGTGTAATCCTTCCGGTGCGAGGTCGTGACAGTGTCGTCAATCCGTGCCAGTGTCGGTGTCTTCTCTTCCTTTTGTTGCAGGTACTGGATCCTCCCTCGTGACACGGCCTCCTACCTCTCCGAGGCGTGTGTCAGCTCGTGGCAACACTGCACCAGCGAACGTGACGCATGTAGCAGATCAACAGTATATGGTCATGAAGAAGGTCAAGTCTCTGTACAAAGGAAGGATTGGTGGTGACCAGAGGTTCACGCAATACGCAAGTACGCCCGCGGTGCATGCAGGTGTGGATCAGTAGCGGCGGTAAGCGTGAGCCGAGCGCCGCCCTGCTGTTCTGACTACTCAGGTGGCGTGCATTAACATGCCAATGGGACATAGATGAGGCGACATTGACAACGTTTGTATTGCACTGGTCTTTTCGAGTATATACATGCCAGCGTTGAGTGCCACATCTGCAGGTACATGCTCTGCCTCGCACTACGGCTGGCGGCCACGAACTTTCCTCCCACGTTCCTGCATGAAGGCAACTCGATTGCCTCTTCCCTCGTCCAATGCCTCGCCTATCTTGCGCGAACAAGGACTTTCATACCCTCACCGCCCTATCTAGCTGCATCATCACCGCCTTCCCTTAGACCCAAAGTTGAGATTACTTCTCGCGGTCGTAGCAAGCTTATGCACCGCATCCCTCTTTACCCAAACCCCACTTTTACCCTCTACCACTCCAATCAACTCCTCCGCAACCCTCTGCGCGAAGGTATTCCGTCCAGAGCTGCGGCTTTTCTTCTTCTCCACAGCATCCAGAATCCACATCATCGCTTGCCTCCGTCGTTGCCGCAGTCCAAGAGGCACTGGAATCTGCAACGCAACACCACCGCCTGCTGCTCCCCTCTGTGATCGAATGCGCAATAGAGGAGCGATGGAGTCGATGGCGAGCGTAAGGTAGAGCACAGGGTTGAGCGGGAGATGCGACGATGGTGGCGCGCCAGGCAGGAGGTTCCTCACTGGGTTGTATGTCGGTGCCGGAGCCGTCCGGAGTACACTGAGAATATGTGCCATATTTCTCTGCGCTGCAGCCTTCTTTCCATCCACCATCAGCAGATTCGTGACTTGCTCCACCACAGGATCGTAGCGGTGCTCCTGCTGCGACCGCGCCGGTATCGGTAGAGTAGGCAGCGGCAAGTTTTGTAACACTGTAGGCGTAACTGCCATATTGAACTGCTCCTCAGCGAACACCGCCCTCTGCTCAGCACTCGGTATCATCGCCCTGTCCAGCACACCCGCCTCAGACGCCATTCCCATCTTCCCCTGCATCCTCCTCGCCATCGTGGAGAACTGCCTCGTCCCCGTACTCGGCTTAGCGTTCTCCTTCGTCTGCGGATCTTTCACCGTGTCCTTCATGACCTGCGGCGCGGTTTTGAGAGTGTCTTTCTCCTCTGCTAAAATCTCCTGCACAGGCGTGCCAACGTCCATATCTGGCCCCGAGCCACCAGTAGCTTTGGCCATTTTGGCCGCTTCTTCGCTCACATGGTCTTCTTGGTTCTCGTTCGGAGCGCCGCCGGTTTGGGAGGCGGCTTCGGGCAGAGCATTGGGGTTATTGGTTGCGGCTTGGTCGGCGAAGCAGCGCTGGAGTGGTTGGCGATGTAGATGTTGTCGCACCGGGAAAGATGGACGAGCACGGACTGGAAGCATACGCAGAGCGCAGAAGGGGTTGAGAGGAGGCATTGTGGGTAGATATGAGTTGAGCATGGAGCGCATAGACAGCCCGAACGCCTATTGGCATGGAAGAAGTTCTGAGTCATGTAGTTCTGCTTAGTCATGCGTCAAGGAAAGTGATCGCCGGGGGAGTGCTCATATATATCGCTCAGGTCTATGTATGTACATTCAGCGGTATCAGATGGTGCTCGTCGTCGGTGAATACTCTTGCATCACTGCACCTTCAGTCGCCCAGCCGCTCGAGCCGCATCGTCGCCGTCCTTGCGCTGCTTCCGCTGCCAGTCCAGCAACACCGGGACAAAGTGCCACAGGTCGAATTCAGGCCATAGCACATCTAAGAACCTCAACTCTGTCGTCTCGTGACATTGCCATAGCATGAAGTCGCTGAGTCTGCAGACGCCCGATGTTCGTATTAGTAGGTCCAGAGGTGGTGCATCCGCAGTATACATATTCTGTGTGAGTGTTTCTGCTGTGATCGACTCGGGATCTGGCAAATGATTCGTAGGCGTAGGTTTCAGTATCGGCGAAGTCGAGTGCGATGTGCGACTGGATGGTGCTTCGCCAAGTAGTGTGGAATTGTCCAGATCCGAGTTCGTGCTCGCCGAGTCCCCGTCTGAGACAACAATGTCATCCTCCCGATGCGATTGCGCCGAGTCTCGTCTGGGTCGATCGTCCTCCTCCAGCACACTCTCTAGCTGTCTCGACTGAATATTGCGCCGAATATGACTTTCGCAGAACATTTTCTTCTTCTCCCTCGGCCGCTCTTCAGGCCTCAACGGCTCACTATACTGCCTCACCGTCTCTCTTACACTCTGCGTAATCTCCTCCCGACTCGTGTAAGGAAAGCACACGTTCAACACCGCCTTCCCATTTCCCTTCGTCATCTCCACCGCCCGATCGATCTGCCTCAGAACATCATCCCTGACTAGACTCCGATCCCCCAGAATCCTCACCCGCGCTCCGTACCGCTCCAGCAGCTCTCCGTGTCCAGACATAGCCACCAGCTTCGTCTTCGCCATGTCCATCAGCGCGTCCACCTCCCACTTGCTGCGCTTGAAGTTCTCAATGCTAAACGCGTAGATGGTCACGACCTTGACGCCACTCTTATAGCATACTTCGAGGATCCTTGCCAAGGACTCGAAGCCGAGATTGTGACCTTCTATCGTTTCGAGGGAGTGAGTTCGCGCGTATCGTCTGTTGCCGTCCATTACGAAGGCAATGTGCTGGGGTATGGGGCCGCATTGCAAGGAGCGGATTAGGAGGTCGCGGGCGTAGGATATTGCGGTTTCGACTGGAGGGAGAGATAAGGCCCAGCGGCGGAGGTGTGTGCCATAGGAATTATGCGACATGATTGTTGGTGAGTGAGCGCAAGAGTGTTGAGATCGCTGGAAGGAGTGGTGGGTGTAGGTTACAGTAAGGACAGTGAGATGTGCGAGGCCTACTTCGACCGCGACTCTATTGTGTGGCTGAAGGTGTGCATTGCTGCTGCGGCTGGAGACAAGAAGTCCAGCTTGCGCGTCTCCCAAGACGTCGTTCAACAAGCCTGTCCTCAGGTCGCAAGGGCCAAAAGTGTCGGCCGCTCGGCGAGTGACGGAAGGTTCGCCAAGGCTGCACCGGCTGCCGAGATGATCTGATAAGAGTCTGCAGGTGAACTTCCGACTTCAATCTCTTCATACCTTACAGCAATCTTGTCCACCTTATCACTGCGAGGGCTTGCTCTCTGTGAGTGCTCAAGACTGGCTCTCCACAGCGCTTGCTAGTGGTCGTACCATCTCTTGTCCCATGATGTAGGCCCGGCTCTTCTCCTTCTACCTACAAACCTAGTCGCCTACCAGGCATCCGCAATGGAATTCACGGAAGCGCAGGACCTTATCGGACAGCTGACCACAGGGTTCGATACACTGCAAGAGGAGTATCAGAAGCTTGCTGGCCGGCATCAGGCACTCGAGCGTCAACTTGAGACGGCAAGGACACAGGTAAGCATCCCCGTTCCCTCTTGAATTCGAACACTTGGCACAGCAATCACTTCCGTGATGAAACAACTTAGCTCTAGAACGTAGCTCCAAGGAGCGTTGACGGCATTTTAATTAGACTCTGATAGTGATTGCTGTGTCCTGAAGGTTGATAAACTGTCTGACCATGCAAGACCAATTAGCTGACGATCTTACTATAGTACAATGAGCTCGCCAAGCTCTGCGGCAGCGCATCTCTTGCTACGCCACCTCTGAGTCTTACGTCCGCCTCGAACCTGCATACCACCGATGCCGGTGATCCGTCTGCAGGCGATCTCATTGCCTTGCAAATCGACTCAACGGCAGAGCAAGCTGCACGGCGGGTGCGCGATGCAAACGTTGCATCCCAGCGTTTGCGTAGCAATTCCTCCAACTCACGAGCACCCAACGTGCAGATATGGGGTGGTTCCCCTGGGGAGGCGACAAATCTTGGAATGTGCATGATGCCTTCCATTACTGAGTCGCCACTGGAGCAAGACTTCACTGTTAAAGGCACTCCCAGTAGACTTGGCTGTCCCTTTGCGAGTATGTCTGGAAGACCACTGTCGTCACACGCTGCCAGTGTTCTGAGCAGGTATAAGTCTGGCGGTAGCGCAGTGTCACCCGCAGATAGCATTGGACCAGGACCCGTTAATCGCATCGATGGCCGTGTGAGCTTCAGTACTCGGAGAGGAAGTCGTCGCGGTAGTATCGCAGATCCAATCAAGGCTGAGATCTGCGGGCTCTCGGATCATCGAGACAGTGGGGTTCCGACAGTTGATGTCGAAGAACCCAATGTCAACGTTGAGGCCGCTACAGGTGAGGCGGAGGCAGGCGTGTGCCCAATACGTTTCCTCGACCAACACTCACCAGAAGAGGTGGCCACATACTTTGAGAAGCACAAGCATCAATTGCCACGCAGTCACGAGATGTGTGTCAAGCGCTACCAAACCAACGAAGCTCAAATCCGAGAACTCGACAGCAAGTATGGTAATCTCGTATCGATGATCCAAGGACTGGGTGCCAAACACCAACCGATGCTGCCACCAGAGCCCGATGAGGCTGTGGACGTGGATGAAGGTCCTGCTTTGGACGACGATGAGGCGGATAAGGTGCGTAGATGGGCCAGTCATGTGTCCTCGGCGCCGGTGGAGGCTATGGATACTGATGACGACGGGACGGACGAACCCCTCCCCGCGGAGGCTGGCGGAGAAGAAAGGCAGTCGCACTTCGAAAGACCACTACGCGACATCCGTGTTGGAGAGTCACCTTCGAGACCTTGGGGTCTCACAGTACCAGCTCGATTCCTTGAGAAGGATGATCACGCGAACCAGCCCGCAGTCGATCGTGGCCTGTTCGCATCGAAGCTTGACAATGCTACCGCGGCGCCTGTCGACCATAACGCTGTACATACAGAGCCTAACAAAAAATCGACGGGTGCGGCAAAATGTCCATTTGACTTCAGTAAGATGCCGAGTGGGCCGTTGCCAGAGCCAGATCTTCCCCCGGCATCGCCAGCAGTCAAGACGGCCCCGTCTGGTGAACCACATGGCAGAACGGCACCAGCGTTTATTGCGCCTGGCATTGGGCGGGAGCGCGAGGGTCACTCGCCAACTGTACAATCACGCGCCGTGTTTACAGGACCTGTGTTCGTTGGGTACAGTGCTGACGACGCTATACGGATACTGCGAGAAAGTGGCCTCGCTGGCAGCTCGCAATCATGACACTGTATCACTATGTATGTGAAGCGTTACATGCGTTGCATCTTTCGTTTTGAAAACAGTACTTATTAGATTCTTCATGAAGCGATCAACGACGCGCGAATTAGACTCATCAGCCTTACATCTATGTTTGCTCCAAAAGTTTGCCGCAAAGGAAAGCAATATGTCATGGGGCTGAGGGTATGGGGCCAAGCTTACAAATGTCTGAATCTCGCTGCCAACATATATCTTATACGGTGCTTTCCCGCCGCAGCGTACGTGTGATCCATGCATCGGCCGGTTGACAAACTTTTGATCCGCAGCGCTCGAGTCATTCATTTGGGCGCAATCACAGCATATTGCGGTACCTTGCAACTGCTCCTGTTACCTTACCGAGCGCCATGTGTCGGAGGATCGATCTTGTGGATACGAGTACACTTTCAGACCAGGAAGATCGGACAAGCAGTACGACCATGCAAGCTAGTGTCGCCACGAACATGCAGAGATGCAGAATGGGTGTGCTGCCCGTCTTGCGAGCTTGTCGCATGTGAAGGCATAGCAATGTCGCATTCGAGCTTGCCTTGCTCTTCTACTGTAAGGACGCTTCTGGGCTCTCACATATGCTTGGCAGTGGTATTATTGTGGTGTTTGAGCTGCACCATATAGTGCTCCTTGACCAGGGAGGGCATGCATTGCGATGCTGGTTCGGGACTGCAGGCCTGGAGGATCGTAGACATGGATGCAAGCCCCGAGCCTGCGGTGGTCAGCCGGTCGATACATGTCGTCTCACCATTCCAAGCCTTTCGACGACATGTGACCGAGTCTCTGGCGCTGTCTTGGAAGTCGCGATTCATCAAGTCGCGTGCTCATACAGAACCGCAATCCGCCTCCCCGCACTGGCCGTCTACACGACACGGCCGCCATCCTTGCTCAGTCCGGCTTGGCAGGCAATCTTCGACCAACACCTTCATTTGCAATGAGATTCGTCGTGCTGTGCCATCTGAGCACATACAGGAGACGGAGATGCCGGGCTGATTGGCCAATGATTCATGCAATAATGCGATGCGCCAAGCAGACATCGCGCCTGGCCAGCCATCTGGCTCGTAGGAACCTATCAGGCACAATACCACTACACTGGGAATGCATCGAGCCTGCAACTCCACAACCCCAAATGGAGTGATCTGGAGATGCGGCTCAGCATTGCAAGTCACGATGTGCCCAGGCGGGTGTTTGCAGAGACATTTGCATTTGGGTGGCACGGCCGCGAGCGGGCCCTCAAGACAAGACGGTAAAATGAGAGCCAAGTGCCCAGCAAAGGCTCGGCGTGCGAGTCGGAGCTCGTGGACTCGCAGCTGACATGCAAACGAGATTTGGATCTCTCACTGTCGCACGATACTGGACTTCTGGAACGGTGGTGTGCACGAACGCAAGAATGCAGGATCCTGATACCCGGATGCCAGTCTATATACCGTGCTGGTATGCGCCTGGCGCAATCCCTCCCGAAACATCCTTTTTCAGCATCACCACCCGTTGCATGCGGAGCCCCGCAAGCCTCGCCAACGCTAGACTTGCTGGAGCCTAGCGGGCGATCCAAGCCTCATCTACCACGCCCAAAACGTGAGCTTGACATGCCTCCCTGCGAGATCTCTCATGTAGCCGGAGCCTGGGCGAACGGCCTACCACGAGGTCGAGAGAGCTTGGCTCAGAGATCAGCCTGATTTACTCCAGACGTCTCGAATGATGGATCCTTTGGCAGGCGGGCCGTATCGCCAGTATATCATGGGGGTAACGTATATATTGTATAAGTCTCTCACGCTCTCTTTTGCACGTGTACCCATTCCTCCCTTGGACCCACCTTCACTTCACATCAGGACAGTTGGGCAAGATGGTTAAGGCTACTGAGAAGCTGTCTACGGCGGCGATGCAGAACGTTGCGGAGGTGCAGGCGATGGCACCTGAGTTGGAGAGGGTGGACTGGAAGAAGTCGCCTTCGCTTCGCAAGTTGTACTTTTACGCAGCTGTGCTGTGTGTGGCTTCCGCTACGACTGGTTACGATGGGTGAGTCGAGATGGAATCGCAATAGGACGAACAAGCGCTAACAATGCATACAGATCTATGTTGAACGCCATGCAGTTCTTCCCGACCTGGCAGACGTACATGGGCAACCCGACCTCCGTCACCCTCGGCCGTTTGTCCGCTATGTACAACATTGGTTCCATCGCCTCCTTGCCCGTCGTCCCCTGGGTTAGCGACCACTACGGTCGCCGTCTCCCGATCATCGTTGGTTGCTTCATCATGGTCGCCGCCGCAGCGATCCAGGCCGGTGCCATCAACTTGGCCATGTTCGAGGGTGCCCGTTTCTTCATGGGTTTCGGTAATTCCATGGCTCAGCTTTCCGCCCCTCTTCTCCTCACCGAGATCTGCCATCCTCAACATCGCGCTCGTGTCACAGCCGTCTACAACTGCTTGTGGAACGTTGGTGCTCTGATCTGCTCTTGGGTATCGTTCGGCACACAGAACATCGACAACGACTGGGCATGGAGGACACCCACTCTTCTCCAGG
This sequence comes from Oleoguttula sp. CCFEE 5521, assembly GCA_036872775.1. Lineage (NCBI taxonomy): Eukaryota > Fungi > Ascomycota > Dothideomycetes > Mycosphaerellales > Teratosphaeriaceae > Oleoguttula > Oleoguttula sp. CCFEE 5521. The sequence continues at coordinate 33,911 of JAVRRP010000066.1, forward strand.
CACTGCCTTCCGTCATCCAGCTTATGTTCATCTGGACCATCCCAGAGTCTCCACGTTGGTTGATCTCGAAAGATCGATCTCACGAGGCATTGCAGATGCTCGGCAAGTACCACGCTGATGGCAACGTCGACCACCCGACTGTGCAGTTCGAGTACGCCGAGATGAAGGAGACTCTTCGCCTCGAGTTCCTGTACAAGAAGTCATCGAGCTACTTGGACTTCTTCAAGACCAAGGGCAATCGATACCGTCTCATCCTCATCATCTCGCTCGGTCTGTTCTCGCAATGGTCCGGCAATGCGCTCTTCTCGTACTACGCCAACAAGGTCTACGCCGCTGCCGGTGTGTCTGACCCGAAGTCTGGTCTCGGTCTCGATGGCGGCAACAAGGTCCTTTCGCTCATCATCTCCATCTCTTGCGCCTTCTTGATCGACAAAGCTGGTCGTCGCCCGCTGTTCTTGGCTGCTACCGGTGGTATGTTCCTCATGTTCATGGGTGCTACCATCGCCGGCTCGCAATACACTCGCACTGGCAACACTGGTGTCGGTATCGGTGTCATCACCTTCTTCTGGCTCCACGGTGTGGCATA
>JAVRRP010000067.1:0-34127 GCA_036872775.1 Oleoguttula sp. CCFEE 5521
CTGCTCCATGATGCCGAGCTCGTGACTGCCCTTGAACTGCTCCGTCCAACCTGCCATGTGCTCGAAGACCTTCTGCTTGACCTGCGTATGGCTGTTCCGGTCGCTGGCCAGTCGTAGTAAGGCATCTGTGAAGGCTTTGGAGGCGAGCTCGCGGTGTAGCTCCGGACCGCAGTTCTGGGAAAGAGCGTTCGCGAGCTCGAGGGTGTAGAGCTGGACGTTTGCATTCCGGTGTGCCAGTCGTTTGATCAGGGCAGAGACTGCTTGAGAAGGGCCTTGAGGGGTAGTGGAGACGCCATCGCAGATGTCGAGGATGAGTGACCAGTCTTCGGCGACGAGTGCTTCGTCTGTGGCCTTGACTGGAGTAGGGTGTTAGTGGCTGCTCGTATATGGTAGCCGTGCAATGAGGAACCTGCCCACTGACGCCTCCATGGGCGATGTTGCTGCGCGAAACATATTTGCTGTACACTACTACACTGTCAAGGTGACAGGCGACAGGCGAAGTGGAATGATGAAGCCTTGAGCTAGTACAAATGTACCTGGCGCTCGCCCGACATGTACAGAGTCGCACCGCCACAGAGAGCACGAGGCTGCTGCGTCATCGCCTCGACCAATATCTGTATGTCTGTCCGGTTACATTGCGTTATTCGGGCGACATATTCTTTCATGAACGGCAACTACTGCGATATTTGGACGGTCTTGCCTTTCCACTACTCATTTCCACTACTTTGGAGTGACCAAGCCAGCTTGCGAGTGCATGGAGATACGGGCGATGATAAAGCGACGAGCTCTCGCAGCGAAGCAGAATAGCATAGTAGTTGTTCCTCGCTTCTCAATGGACGAATGGGACTACTAGCCGGTAGCCCGGACAGCCTTATAGATTCAGTACAGCGCGCTTGCTCAGACACATCAGAAGGCACTTCAAGACGTTCCGCGTGCGCAAGCAGACCACTGCGTGACGCCCTCCATGAATATGCTATAAGACATGACTCGAGACAGATCTCTTCCCCACAACCACGTTGGCTGAGCCGCCGAGCCTCTTCAGCAGCGTGGGGTACCCATCTGCAAGGAACATCACTCAAGCCGAGGGTAAGCGCTGTGAAGTATGGTCTCTTTCTTCGTGAACAGGATCATGTAGTTGTCAATCCCAAAGCCTGGCCATGGCTTCCAAAGCTCTGTCGCGAGTCGCAAGACGCGCATCGACGGCCGCGCCATCGATACCGGCTTCCCGGGGACATGTGTGTCTCCAATGCCAACGACGATGGCAGTCAAAGCTGTCACAGAGACCGGGATCAGACCGGTAAGTGTTACGCACGAGAGTCAAGGAACAAGAAGAAGGCTAACATCTCCATAGCATTCAATTTCCGGGCGCTATCAATAGCAAATTCACGACCAAACTCGCCTTCTCCCGAGCCGGCGAGGACGATGCAATGCCGACATATCGAGTCTTGGATCAGGACGGCGCTACAGTAGACCCAAGCGCAGAGACTCTGACAATCTCGGACGAGGAAGCCCTCCGTCTCTACAAAGACATGGTCACAGTCTCCGTCATGGACCTGATCATGTTCGACGCTCAACGCCAAGGCCGCGTATCCTTCTACATGGTCTCCGCAGGCGAGGAAGGCATAGCCGTCGGCTCCGCCTCAGCGCTCTCCCTAAACGACCCAGTCTTCACGCAATACCGCGAGCAAGGCATTTTTCAGTACCGCGGCTTCACGATGGACGACTTCATGGCGCAGCTCTTTGCCACTACCAAGGACCCTGGTAAAGGCCGTAATATGCCAGTGCACTACGGTTCGACGAAACTGCACCTACACACCATCTCATCCCCTCTCGCGACGCAGATACCGCAAGCTGCAGGAGGAGCTTATGCAGTAAAGCTGCAGAACCAAGCCAACCCAACGGCGGAACAGAGAGTAGTAGCCTGCTACTTTGGCGACGGCGCCGCGTCAGAAGGCGACTTCCACGCTGGGCTGAACATCGCAGCGACCCGCTCATGTCCCATAATCTTCATTTGCCGCAACAACGGCTACGCGATCTCCACCCCAACTCTAGAGCAATATCGCGGCGACGGCATAGCCTCACGGGGTGTAGGCTACGGCATAGATACCATCAGAGTAGACGGCAACGACATTCTAGCAGTCCGGGAAGCCACTGCTCGCGCCCGGGAGCTTGCTCTAAGCGATGGCGGGAAACCGGTGCTGCTTGAAGCCATGTCCTACCGCGTCTCCCACCACTCCACATCCGACGACAGCTTCGCCTACCGCGCGAAAGCTGAAGTAGAGGACTGGAAACGTCGCGATAACCCCATCGCGCGGATGCGGAAGTGGATGGAAGGAAAGGGAATCTGGGACGGGGAGAAGGAGAAGCTGCTGAGAAGTGAGGCGCGCAAAGGGGTGTTGGAGGCTTATCGGAAGGCTGAGAAGGAACGGCATCCGGCTTTGCGGAACTTGATGGAGGATGTTTATGAGAGTATGACAGAGGAGCAGGTGGAGCAGATGGCGAAGCTGAAGGATGTCGTGGAGAGGTATCCGGGGGAGTATGATGTTGAGCAGTTTGAAGGCGGGCTTGAAAGTTTAGGGCCGGAATGGCCGAGTCGGCGGAATACATAGATCATACAGCCGCAAAGGCATCCTGCTACACACCAGACTCGAACGAATGTCACTTCCAACCCCCACCCCACATCTTCCCCACCCACCCCTTCTCCTTTCTCGCCCCAGCTCCCCGCCCATCCAACGCCCTCACCCCTTTCTCCACATCCCCTCCCCTCTCCTTACTATCCACGACAACCCCTCGTTTATGTCCCCATCCCTGCCCCTCCAGTCCACCCCTCTGCGGCTGCCTCTGCGGCGAATCAATCCGTATAGCTTTCCGACTACCGCGATCGGCGATCATAACACCAGCCTTACGGGAGGATGAAGGAGGGCCTGTGGGTCCACGGCCGGTGAGACGTCGGGAGCCGCGGCGGAGGGTTTCGCGGAGGGTCCAGCTGCGGCGTTTGGCGACTACAAAGAGGATGGTGCTCGCAACTGGGGGTGGTGTGTTAGGACAGCTGTGGTGCGGGGATATGGGCAGGGGAGACTTACTGCCAAAGAGGGCTACGAGGACCACGACGACTATGATGCCTGCTATGGCGCCTTTGGACAGGCTGAAAGAGTTGCCGCCATCTGAGCCTGAAGCGCCGAGATCGGAGCCAGAGGATGCGGAGCCAGCGCTGCCTGGCGCATTGTACTCGGTGCCGCCTGCGGAGCTTGACGCTGTGGGTGTGGCTGCTGACGCAGAGCTGATGCTAGTTGCCAGCGTCGAGCTTGGAATTTGCGTGGGGGTGGACGAGGTAGGAGACGCTGTCGGGGCGATTTGTTGGACAATTTTCGGAGCGGCTGTGGGTGTTGGATCCGCTGTGACGAAGACGACGACTGTTGCGACGTTCTCTTGGGCGAGGGTAGTCAATGGCGCCAGCGCCAAAGCAACGGAGAGGAAAAGAGAGCGCATGGTCAAGTCCTGCTCTTGATGCGCGAGAATCGGTTCAACACTCGAAGCTCATGAACAGATGGATTGACAGTCCACAACGAGAAAGACAGTACACAGATGAAGACTTGAATGAAAGAGCGTCGAGGCCATCCGGCCAACTCACCGCGTTCTCTTGCTCTGCCAATACCACTATGCAAGCGCCCGACATGACAATCTGACGCAGGAGGTCTTGGAATGATGGCTTCCCAATCGCTGTGAGGAACATCACCCAGTCGGCATTATCACGCGAATGGCAACGACTTGGCGTCGATGGGCGGTTAGAGGGTGAGGTCGAGGGTAGATGTGCGGTTCGATTGGTCGCGTATAGGCACGGACCATCGTATTGTGATGTGATGAGCGGGCGTGCTGAGTTCTGTCGTGACTTCTCTGGCAGTGGACGACGCTCCTAGCTTCCTCTCCGCTTGCAGCATTGGTGCCTTCATGATAGCAGTTGCCATTGAGGCACACTTTATCAATCTTTGCTTCCAGGAATGCGACACGGCGCGGCTTGGCGTCGACAGCGTGAAGCAGAGGAGATCAGCAGCGCGGCATGATACCGTGTGCCCATGCTCCGTGGCTCGGTCGTTGCTGGCAGCAAGCTTCTATCTTGAACTCATATTGCACCACCTCTGTGCGTACTCGGATGAGTAGAATAACATTGTTCACCGACGACTCTCGGTATCGCCATGTTCAAAGGCTCGTCTCCACATTTGGTGTCGATAGTGGTAGAGGCGTATGCCACGCACCGTCTCATGTTGGCCGGAGTCTGCACCAGCGATGCGAGGACGGTCAGCCTTGTATGGTCTGTAGACCAATTGGGAAGGAAGCAAAAATTATAGGTGGCTCTCTGTATGTGACGTCTGATGTAAGCATTGTTGGAGATACATGGATCTAACTAAAATCGAGGGAAGCAAGGTGAGCAACACGAGCTATTAGTTTCTCCCTAGCAACTTCATGGCGACGTCGGCACGCATGCTTGTGCGCGTAATTCTCGAGGATTCGTCGTCTTTCCTTCACGAGGGAGGGAAGTCGCTCTCTGGCTGCCTAAAGCTTATCAAGACCTCTTCCCAACTTGTTCCGTCGACTACACCACGTTCTCTACGGACACTGCGGGTGGACACAGTACTAGCAGGGTGACGCGAGCTGCTATGAGCTGCTACTCTCGGTCGCCTCCATAGGTGAATCTGCAAATGAGTCACAAGCATCAGGCTTAGGTCCAGACTAAGGCTCAGGCTCGACATCATGGCTGAGGCTTCGAGAGCAGAGACCTCTGCATGCAAAACTCATACTGAGCCCTCCAAGTGGCCTGGCACTGGGCCGGATGAGCAGCAAGACAACGGAGAAGCAATGTCTGATGCGGACGATGGAAGCTCAGATGCTCCAGACGAGTCGCTGGCAATGGAGACAGGATCGCAGCGCTCTGCCGAATTTTGTATCAACGCCGATGAACCGCTTCACGATGACGACTCTGATGCTCGCTCGGACACATCGTATTCGGACGCTGTCGAGCTCTCAAATGAATGTTACAGCAATCACGAGAATAAGCACGAGAAACCTGTCGAGCCGCCTTCGGACTCTGTCGAACAGCAGCTCGGCAAGTCCGCGCCATCGGATGGTGAGCCTTCTCAGGATGTCACAACGCATCGTCTGGCGAATGGCACGGCCACTGATGCACCTTCCGCTGCCCCACTGGTCATTGAGAGACACTGGCCCAGCGAAGACACACTACCCAGAGGCGACCGTGACGATGATCTCGAGCTCACTGTCGATGATCAGGAGAAATGCGATGAGCAGATATACTCGGAGTCATCATCGTGCAGCGCAGACGAGAGTGAGGCCAGGAACATCGACATCGACATGGACGGCGATGTTGAAGTTACGCAACAGCATGTCGATCTTCCACAATACCATAACCAGGCACTTCCAACGCAGGTTGACCGTGGAGCTGTTGTCGAGCCACGCCAGCAAGCATCCTCTAAGCAAGTTCGCTTTTCTCAGCCGACACCACAGGAGATGTACCGCGATTACTCTCGCACCCAGCATCCCTCTGTCACGCCACGTAAGGCATCAACTGACGACACGAACGACCTGCTCAGGGTCATCGAGTACAAGCTACGTCAGAAAGAGCAGAGCTCGATCTCCGCATTCGCTCAGGAGCGCGCATATCTGGAAGCCAAATTCTCAGCGTCTCACGAGACTAGTACTGATCTAGAGCGTGAACTCCATAAGCTTCGGGAAGATATGCATACTCTGACGCAGGAGAAGCAAAGGGCCGATGCAGATTACGCGGCCGAAAGGAACGGCTCCGCGGACGTCATAGAGGGTTTGCGTGATGCACTTCAGTCAAGGATCGATGAATTGGACACGATCACCCAACAGCTTGTGGACGCCGAGGAGATGATAGCTGATACCGAGAAGAAGGCCGAGAACCTACGAGGAGAGCTCCAGGTTCTCAAGACAAGTCATACTGACACGATAGCGAAGCTCCAGACAGTCAAAGATGAACTAAGCGAGCATCAAACCACGATGGGGATTCTCGAGAGAAAGCTCGCGGATGTGGAGAGTGCTGAACGCAAATCGCTAGCCGATAGCGTTGCCAGTCTCCGTGCGACAGTCGAGACACGACTCAGCGCTGTTACAGACACAGAATCGAACATCACCCGTGAGCTCCAGACGATGCAGCAGACGCTTCGCAGTCTAGACGGAAAGTCTATAGCCAGCCCGAGCGACTGTGCGGCCGTCAATGATAACGTTGGAGCTATGGTCAAGAAGTGAGTCAAGCTTGCTGCGTTGTTGTAACGACGACTGACAATGGGAACAGAGTTGAGGACGGCGTGCACGCTCTTGCCAATATCTTCAACAGCGATAGTGACGACGAGGCAATCGCACGAATCAACGATATCGTGATAGGCGCCGCGCAGACTCTACATCAAGATCTCGTCAGCTGGCAGGATACAGTTGAGCAGCAGAGCGTCTCTGGCAAGCAAGAGCACGCTGAGCTCGTGGAGCGCTTGCAAGCTTCACTTGATCGCGCTGTAGAGCTAGAGACTCAACTCGAGAAGGCAAAATCGGCACAGGACGTCTTGACCGAAGCTTTTTCAGCACGCAACGCAACCATCCATCGCGGTGCGATCCAGGCCACGGTCCAGGGAATGGTAAGCCCGGGTCCGACTCGGGAGGAAGTCGAGGAACAAGTGAGTCGATCCCAGGCGAACAAGTAGGTGACCTTACTGACATACAACACAGCTTGCCCAGGCTCACAAGGAGGGCTATGATGACGGCGTGAGGTTCATGTCCGACTCCGCGACCAGCTTTCGCATACAGGAGAAAGCGACTTTCGCCAATGCGACGAAGGAAGTCGCAGCTGAACGTGATACTGCAGTACAGGGACTTCGCGAAAAGTCCGAACAGGTAGAGCTGCTTCTTAGCGACATTGAGCGACTGCAGAGCGAGTCAGCTGCGCGCACGACTCTCAAAGCGCAGCTGGAGCAAGTCAAATCCGAGTTACAAGGCAAAAGGGCCGAGCTCGAGATGGCGCATGGTGCTGCTAACGAGAAGACTGCCATTGAAGCGAGGAATAAGAGCCTGACTGGTGAGATCGAAGATCTCCGGGGCAAGCTCACCGAACTGGAGGAATCCCATCGTCAGCGGACCCACGAGATAGACGCCAGTCGACAAGCGACAGAAGACGCAGTGTCCGAAGCGCATAACAACCAGAGCAAGTATACGAAGCTTCAAGAGTTCAACATTCAGCTCTCCCGCGACCTGGAGGTGAGCAGACAGGCCGTAGAAGATGCAGAATCCGCAGGAAACGACGCCCGCTCCCGCGTCGAAACACTTGTTGCATCTGAGGAGGAGATACGGGCGCGGCTCGAATGTGCAGTGTCTGGTGAGCCTGCAGCAAAGTCGTTCATCGAAAGAATGCAATCGGAGCACAGTGCTGCCAATGAGACTTGGCAGAGACAGCTGTCCGAGACTCAAGATAAGCTTGCACAGTCGGACGCCGGACATGTAGAGGCGAAGGAGAGCTTCGACAAGCTTCTACACGCAGAGGAGGATCAGCACCGAGAACAGATGGAAGCGTTGCTGAGCCGACTCGCCGATGTCGAGAATAATGTTGCCGCGAAGGTTCAGGAACTGGAGACGGTCAAGCAGTCGATCCATGAGTGGTGGATGCGAGAAGAGGATACGTGGCGAGAAGCACTCAACAAAGCCCATCGAGACCTGAAAGACGTTGTTGCAGCCAAGGACGCAGCCGTCAGCGCTCTGGAGGCTGTAAAGCAGGCTGCGGACGCCAGAGTCTCCTATTTGAGCAATGCTGGTACCAACACTGACCCCGATTGGCTGAGGATGGCGCCACCAGTGAGTATTTCAGCACTGCCGCCCACGATACGAGACAATAGTGCAGGAGACACCCCACAGCAGTCATTTGATCACGCCCAAACCGTGAGCTCAAACACGAACGAGACGCCAAACATGGGCACAGGTCCCGTCACCATGCCTCCAAGGCAGCGCCGCAAGGTGGACCGCTCTACGCACTTCACCGGGCCAATACTGGCACCAGAGGTAATCCGACCGAAGTCACGCGAGGCTCCACAACCCGCCAAGGTACCTGGTCCAGTCGTGGAAGAGTCACAATTTGGACGCCATGCTGCGAGCTATCCCCAGGACTCGCAGGTGCATCTTGAGCTCAGAGCCTCTTATACAGCGAACAGTGACGAGATGCTGGATTCCGTGTCCGCCCAAGCTCTGCCAGAGACCGTGCCAGAAACGCAGTTCGATGAGGCTGTGCTGACCTTCGCAGACTTCAAGAATACCTTCTCTTCGTCCGATGTCCCGCAGCAACCAGTTATAGCATCGCAAAGTCGGTATTTCACATGGACTGGGAAGCCGTTGGTCACGGAGTCCGAGAGACCAGGCTTATTGCAGGCGACCTCAGAGGAGACTGATAGGCAGGACTTCCACATTTACGAGGATCCACGCCAAGCGACTGAGCTGGCATCACAAGGTGCCAACGCGCCCAAGATAGACTACACGTACCGCAAGTCAGTAGCGAAACCCAACAGCGCATCGAAGCGGACTGCGTCTTACGGCAGCGCTCACGACTATCCCCGCACAGTCCTTGAGCCCCTCCTCACGATCAGTCGCTTTAAGACGCTGGAGCACACTCGTGCGCAGAAGGCCAAGAAAGGTGGTAATCGTATAGCCTCGCAAGATAGATCCACTGGTCACAGCAGCTCACCACCCTTCGTACTTGGTCACGGTGGCCGCTCCCAGAATCAGTATCACACCGTCGCAAATTCGGCCAAGGCCACTCGCCGTACCGCAGCAACATACGTCCCGACCGATCCTCGTCTTGCTGGCAGACCTACCGGAAGCAAACGCTCAGCGCCGCAGGATGCTCAAATCGAGCGTCCATCAACTGCTAAGCGTCGCCAGACCACTAGCAACGTCGCGACGAGATCTCAGGGCATCTCGAGTGGAGTCGAGATGCTGTCCGGCTCCTCGCAGTCTGTCAATGATTTGCCGCATATCGTAGATCCTAGTCGTCGTGCACCTGGTACTGGTGGGCCAGGCACTCGGATGCAGAGATCTGGTGGAGGGGCTTCTCGTAGTAACGCGAGTGCGAAGAAGTCATCAAAGAGTCAGTTGCTTTGCATTCGACGATGTTTGCAACAATCTGCTGACCATCATGTGCAGACAACCAGTACAGCAGCCGATACTCACAAGAGCTCGGCGGACGTTAGCTGATGGCCTCAATCGTGCCCAAGCTTCAAGTTCGCTATCGACGACCACGCGACGCGACCATTTGCTGACCGAAGTTGACATGGAATGTGGGATCGTCGTCATCGCAGTACGACGCGAAGGATTCGCTGGCTGATGTATTGCTAGGTTAAGATATATTTTACACAGACACCAGAATATGGGTAGATAGCCTAAAGCTTGCTTGCGAAGTCCTGTGCCAAGACAAGTGAACGGAAGCGGCGTTCCACTGCATCCTCCATCCCCGCTCCTGCCGTACGACATGCGAAACCGACGTCGCCTGATTGCCAATACACTCTCAAAGTACATGCACAACCACAGTCTCTTCACATCCTCGCAGCTCCGTTCGCCGGACCTCACATTACTGTATAGTCAGCAACGTCTTGCACAACACGACCGTGGTTTGAAGTGATGGAGTCTAGACCCGAGCCTCGGCGCTTGAGCAGCGCGAGCTCCGCTCGGAGCTGCGAGACTTGTGCCAAGGCGAAGTCGAAGTGTAGAAGAGAGCGAGATGGAGATGTCTGTGAGAGGTGCGATGCAAGCAATCGGATGTTGATGAGCCAGTGCTGATGAGAGTGCAGATGCGCTAGGTTGAAGAAGGAATGCTACACCAAGGAGCACGTAGTCAGGAGACGAAAGCCGGTGAAGCTCACGTAGGCAACAACATTCCTTATCCTTGTATCTGCTCTGTTACTTTACCATATGGGCCAAGGGCTTCATTGAGGAAGATCCAGGCACCTCTTATAGTTCTAGCGAGAGGGTGAAATAGGTTAAGCGAAGTCACTGACACCGACCCAGCCGAACGGCCCAGCTTGAGAATCTCGAAAACAAACTCGAGCACCTCGTCCACGCACTCTCCGCTCAGCACCAACAACAGACCGGTGAACTCTCGCCTCCAGACTCGCAGCCGCCGAACGATGCCTCTGGTCCTGCGACTGGCTTGTCGCACGTCGAGGAAGTCCTCCAAGCAGTGTGCGATGACAAAGACCCCAACGGCCCAGGTGTCTACCACAATGGCAGTGCTGTGCCGACTGTGCTCTCTTCCGCATCAGAGTACCTTGCCTCTGCTAGGACGCTCAGAGATGACGCCACTATCAGCATGCAGGAAGCTGGCAGATTGTTCGAGCGATATCAGCGATTGATGGCGCCGAACATTCCTTTTGTTGTTTTGCCGCCGCATACAGATGTCTGGGAGCTGGCGCAAGAGCGTCCTTTCCTGATGCAAGCGATCGTCGCCGTGTCACTGATTGATGACCTACCGCGGAGCCATCGAATGTGTAAGGATTTCATGCGGCAGCTAGGTGAGAGAATGTTGATGAACAGTGAGAAGAGCATGGAGCTGCTGCAGGGAATTCTCGTCGTCGTAAATTGGTAAGTCACAACTTGATCCGTAGTTCCAGACCATGCGCTGACCTTGACCAGGTGGCACATGCATCTTCACGACAGTCAGCAAAGCACCAATCTCATTCATCTTGCCATGGCACTCGTTACCGATCTCAACATCGATCGTGCACCGGGAACCTGTAGCCAGATGAGCAAGGAGGTGTCTCATGGGCCAATGGCTAGCAAGACTCCCAAGGCCGCTACTAGTGACGAGCGCAGGGCGCTGCTCGGGACCTACTATCTCGGCTCGATGCTGTCGACTTCGTTCCACAAACTCGAACCACTCAAATGGTCGCCCTGGATGTCCCAAAGTCTCGAAGTCCTCGAACGGATGGCCGAATTCGAGAGCGATGCCTTCCTCGTCCGCCTCGTCAACGCTCAGCACATTCAGGAAGAGATCAGCACGGCATCTTTGTCCGGCATACCGATCGCGATGACTTCGCAAGCCTACGCCTCCCAGCTCGACAGGATCATCGTCCCTCAAACGATCAGCCGGCTCCAATATTTACTCCAACTCCAGCTAGCCAATGCGCGCATATCGCTCTGGGACCGCTCCTTCCAAGACCTGCTCGACGACAAGTCAAAACACTCTCAACTTCAATCGCGTCTACCGGACATCTGGCGCTTCGTCTCCGCTGTCAAAGAGTACTCGGATTTGTACTTCAGCGTCCCCGTCTCCGAGTACCTTACCCTCCCTTTCCCGGCTTTCGCCCAATTCGGCTTCGCCTTCATCTCACTCATGCGATTAGCTACGATGGATGTCCCCGGCTGGGACGCAAAGTGCTTGCGCGATCACCTCGACTTCGGCGATATTATGGAACGCTGCTCCTCACGCTTCGAAGCCGTTGAAGCCTCGGGTCTCGACGGACTGACCATCAACAACGACGCTTTCACGCGATGGGCGCAGAAGACGAGATGGCTCAAGTCTTTCTTTGATTCGAAAATGACTCCTGAGACCGCCCGACCGCTTGGTCCAATGCCAGCGGGTCTAGAGAAGAAAATGAGGATCTCGGGGATCATCGAGGCTGCTGCTCCCGGGGCTGCTGCGCAGGGACCACAGGGACCTACACCACCTGGCGAGGGCTGGATGGGGGCTATGGGGATGGAGGGGTTTACTTACTTTGATGAGGCGTTCTGGAATAGTTTTAATTTGGGGACTTTGGGGGATTTGGACTTTGGGGGCATGGATATGAGCGTCGGCTCGATGCAGTGAGGCGAAGTGAGGGCCGAGAAGAGAATGTTTCGATAGACTCCTAGCATAATGTGATATCCAGACCCTTACTTGCTCTATATGTATCTGGGGTGCAATTTGAGTACATGTAGTTCTCGTCGATGTACAATCACGGAGCCATCAAAAGCCGACCCGTTTCGGGACGTGTGCATCACTCCCATAGTGCTACTCCACCTCATCTCGTGCAGCCATAATAGCGATACACGTACAGCTTCAAGCTTAGCGATTGAGATCACTCTGATCGATGCGATCATCGATCCTGTCACTGATGCCATTCAGTCCGCACACGAGCGTCCATCGCACGCGAGACGCGCATGTTTGAACTCGATTGGAGACAGCCCCTCTCAATGTTGGCGTAGTGGACTGCGGACTTTCCCGGCGAACATCACACTCCCTACACCTCCGATCTCTTGACCTCTAGAGTCGTTGCCACTACCTCCGCGTCTAGCCACGCCATGTCGCGACCTTCTCACGGCCTAATTCCGGCCGGCCAGCGGGCTCAGAGTAATGGCAGTAGCTTCATGGGCCATCTTGGCAGTGGCAGCGGCGGCGCACTGCAATCTCGCTCCAGCGCTCCCTCGCTCGCAGCGCCCTCGACCACCACCGCCATGTCTCGCGCCGAGCGATTCGAAGACGAGAAGCGGCGCATTATCGAGTCCTGCTTCAACAAGACGGACGCCAATGGCCAGCTCAGTGAGAGCTACATCACGCATATTCGGATTCATGAGGATGCTGATTATCCTTCTACGCCGCCACCGCCGGAGTCGGAGACGAAGAAGCCAAGGTTGATTATTATTGCTGTGAGGAGCACGGGGAGGGTGCGCATGCACAAAGCACGTGAGAACAACAATGGCAGCTTCAGCATTGGCAAGACGTGGAATCTCGAAGAGCTGTCGGCTATTGAGAGCTTCTCGAACACTGCTGCGGCGCCTAAGGATGAGAAAGAGGCGCTGTGGAGGAGCTGGGCGGGCAATACGGGATTTGTGGTCACAATCGCGAAGCCTTACTATTGGCAGGCGGGGACGAGCAAGGAGAAAGACTTCTTCATTGCGAGTACAGTCAAGATCTATCGAAAGTATACGAAAGGCTTGGTGCCGGAGTTGAGGGGATTTGATGAGAAGGATCAGGCGCTGATGCTGGGGAATCCGGTGCCGCAGCAGGGACAGCAGCAGCAGCAGCAGAACAGTCCTGCGCCGACTTCGAGGGTAGCGAGCGAGTCGCCGAATCCTGGACCGCCCGCGCCGGGGTTTGCGAATGCGGAGCAGAATCGGGATGGTAGTCGATACAGAGGCTCCCCTGGGCCGGCACAGAGTGGGAGTCGGGCGCCTTCGGAGGCTTCGGTCAGGGCACCGAGTTTGCAGCCTTATCGGCAAGGGCAGCAAGCGGGAGGGCCGAGGCAATTTGCGAGTAACGATCAGATGCGAAGTCAGAGTCGGGAGTATGCTAGGGCGGAGACAAGACCGGGCACGTCGCCCGGACCGGCACCGGATCGAGCGCCCATGAACGGAGCTGTGCAGGCGCCGCAGCGACCATATGCGCAGATGAGATCGGAGAGTCCTGGTATGCCTTCTGCTTCCCCCGAGTTGAACCGCGTGAGACCTCAGAGTCCGCTTAGGCAGAGGAGTCAACAGCCTTCTGTCAATAGCGTGCCAGAGGAGGCTCAGTATCAGCCGCCGGTCGCGCCAGTAGGTGGCGCGGCAGGAGGTGCAGCATTGTTCGCGACGACCCGGCAGCGATGGATGAACACGCCGCAAGAGCCGCCAGAAGCGGAGCAACGACAAAGTTCTGCGCCTCAGCTGCCTCCGCTTGAGACTACCCAACCCAGATCAGATCGCTCTGCGGCGGGTGAAGATCGAGCTCCTCTTACTGGGCACAGTGAAGCTTCGTCTGCGGGCGTTGACCCAGGTGTGGCAGCTGCAATGGGCAATTTACCCTCGTCTTTCTGGCCTTCAGATGCGCAAGCTTCTCCTGCACAAGCAGTGCCTCAGATACAAGAACCTTCGTCACCACCTGCGCCCGAACGATCACGCAGACGACCGCCGATTGAGAGTCGGCCGTCGGAAGCTAGCATGGACTTGCGGCCTCCGCCATTGAAGCAAGGCAATCGGACACCTGATGATCGCAGTCACTATGGTACGTCGCAAGATGGCTCGCTTGCTGCGACTCCTGCTGGTGGATCTATTGTCGTCACACCACTTCGTGAAGTACCACCTGAGATCAAACCACTTGTTGTAAGCAACAAGACAGAACCTAGTCTACAGATGCCGGGCGCCTTTGTACCATCACCACTCGGTCCGTCGCCGCTTGGAAGTCCAGCTCAGACACCAGGCACTGAGAAAGATCAAGCTGAAGCGGAGGCTGAAGCCACATCAGAGGCGTACAGACCTGGTCTTGGTCCCATGATACGCAAGCGCGCTGTAGCCGATAAGTTCAAGAAAGCTGCCATTACTGCAAATGCCTTCAAGCCGCGACCCGGCGGTGCTGCCGAGCGGATCTTGCATGCCAAGGCCCAACGTGAAGGCGAGCCGGATGGCATCAGTGCTGTGGTGCCTCGGCCGGCGGTGAAGCGAGACGACTCAAATGTTTCGACTGTTGAACCTACAAGTCCACAGCAACGCGTCGTCTCAAGAGAGGCAGCGCCACAGGTGCAGGTCATCTCGCCGTCGTCACCGCGAACGGAGATGTTCGGACAGCGGCCGGCCGTGGATGGCGAAAATGGCGTGCAGCTGAAGGACGAGCAGTTGTCACCAGCGCAGCCAACTGACACACCTGTACCTGACGCACAAGATCAGCAGCTCCTCGAAGAACGACAAGTGCGGCAACCGCAAGTCAAAGTCAAGCGAAGAAGTCTGCAACAAGAGAAGTACCTCGCTGAGCTCGGCATCGACCGCTCTCTCCTCGAAGGTCGAGGGCTCG
Source organism: Oleoguttula sp. CCFEE 5521 (assembly GCA_036872775.1). Classification (NCBI taxonomy): domain Eukaryota; kingdom Fungi; phylum Ascomycota; class Dothideomycetes; order Mycosphaerellales; family Teratosphaeriaceae; genus Oleoguttula; species Oleoguttula sp. CCFEE 5521. Next base: position 14,801 of record JAVRRP010000067.1, read on the forward strand.
AATTCGAGAACATCCTCTCTGACTTCGGCTGGAATAATGGCGTCCTGCAGCCCAAGCAGCTCGTCGATCTCGAAAAGGACCTTAAGCGGGAACTTGGAAGGGTAGAGGCTGGCTCGTGGCTGTCACACACTGATACCGCACGAGAAGAACGTGTAGCGCAGGTGGAGAGTCTGCTCGACAAGGCTATCGCTGAGTGCGATGAACTAGAGGGCTTGCTGACGCTGTATAGCGTTGAGTTGGGAAGCTTGAACGAGGATATTGCGTTCATTGAGGCGCAGAGTCAGGGTTTGCAAGTGCAGAGTGCGAATCAGAAGTTGTTGCAGACTGAGCTGCAGAATTTGGTCGAGACGATGTCGCTTGACAAGGGTGTCTTCGAGGCGCTGAGGTATGGAGACCTGGGGAGTGCCATTGGAGTCGAGGAGGTGGAGGGCAGTCTCATGAGACTCTACCAGGCTATGGTCACCATGGATCCGACGATCCGGAGTACAGCTGGCAAAATCAAGGGTAAGGCTACTAGCGGAAGCGAGCTCAGTCGCATGGCAGCCTTGCGGGAGAACAAAGATGTGTATGAGAGGGAGAGCAATCAGTTCTGTCAGCGGCTGATGCAGCATCTGGACTACACGTTCACCACGACGATGAACAACGCGCAGAGCCAGGTCACGAAGGCGCCTCCCGGTGCCTCGGTAGCGAGACTGAACAAAGACGGCTTCATGACAGCGAGAACCGGACTCTGGATGTACAGTCCCCTAATTCTCTTCACGAAGGAGCTGATGCCTCCTGCCTGGCAGACAATCCTCCGACTCTACTACACCCGCGCAGCACCTCTCTACACCACCTCCTTCAGAGACAACCTCGCTGGCTGGAAACGAGCCGCGCGCAAACCCACGGGCGAAGAAGCCGATCTACTCTTCACGGCTCAAGAAAAGGAAGGCACCGAAAGCAGCACCAGCAGCGCCCTCACGAGCACAGCCCGCAAACTCACAGTCAAACGCTCGCAAACCCTCGCCAAAACCCTCCGCAACGCCTCAGCCGAGAAGTCCTCTCCCTCCGAGTCCCGCAACCCCGGCGCCCTATCTCCAAGCGAAGTCTTCGCTGGCGCCATGGACGAGATGGCACCGCTCATCAGCCAAGAACAGAACTTCATCGTAGATATGTTCCACGCTACCTCCCTATCGCCCACAGACTTCCCCGAGCTCGCCTCCGCCATCCCGCCAGACAGCCGTCGAGGCACGAATATCCTCACGCCCAAACCTATCGATCCCGACCGTGACACAGCCCGCCGCGTAACCTCGATAATGACCGAGATCTTCACTCCCTTCGCGCAGGAAACTTCCGCGCTCCTCGACTGGACCGTCTCCCTCGATCCGATCCAGGGCGTCGGCGTGCTTGCTGCGCTGGCGAAACACAGTTTCTACTTATCGGACACATCTCAAGAATTTCTGTTGCAGACTTTTGAGCAATTGTCCTCGCGACTACAGACTCTCTGGGCGAAGTTCGTGGATGAGCAGATACGCGCTATTGAGGACACGAAAGTCAAGATTCACAAGCGCAAAGGCGTGTTGCGCTTCATTCGTGTGTTCCCGCACTTCGCCGCCGGCGTGGAAAACACTTTCGCCTCCGTTGCACGCGCCGACTACGATGGACCTGCGCCTTGCGTCGCTGAAGTGCGGAAGCTAGTCGATGATGCGTACGCTCGGATCAATCGCGCGATGTTTGATAGTCTCAAAATCATCGCCAAGGAGGGTCCGGCTACCGTTGGTCAACAGAGGGCAGGTGATGATGCGGAGGATAAGGAGATGCTGAATTATTACATCCTCGTGATTGAGAATATGAATCACTATATTGAGGATGTTGATGATGGTGGCAAAGAGGGTGTGCTGGCTGAGTGGAGGGGTAGGGCTATGATGGAAAGGATGGAGGCGCTGGAGGCGTATGTGGGACGGGTGTTGAGGAGGCCGTTGGGGAAGTTGATGGTAGGTTGTTCACTATCCTCACTCACGATAACTCCTACGAGGGGTGTACTAACACAACGTCACAGGATTTCCTCGACTCCCTCGACTCCCTCCTAACTTCCTCCCCAAATCCTCAGTCCATCGCCTCCCGCCCCTCCTACTCCCGCAAAGCCGCCCGCTCGACCCTCGCCTCCTTCGACGGCAAAGAAATCCGTCGCGGGATCGACACCTTGCGAAAACGAATCGAGAAGCACTTCGGTGACGCGGACGATGAGGCTACGTCTCGGACGCTTTTGGCGTTCGTGCAGAAGGAGTGTGAGAGGCACTATGAGGTGCTGTTGGATAGGCTTGAGAGGGTCTGTGGGGAGGTTTGGCCGGCGAGTGAAGGTGAGAAAGGGGTTGAGGTGGAGTTTGGGAAAGAGGATGTCAGGGCGGGGTTTAGGCGGTAGGGATGAGAGGAGATGGGTGACGTGTATCTGTACGTACCGTTTGATCTGGATTGTGCAATCTACGGATGTGTATGCAGCGATTGCTACCGCGCCGAACGTCACTTCGATCTTTGGTTACGTGTTGTCGCATTAGGGACGTTAAGCGCACTTGCACAGCCAGACCCGAAGTCACACTTGCAACCAAGATGAGCTCCTTGCGCAATGAGTAGCCAGCACGCAACTCCATGAGCACCGATAGCGGCCCGCATGGTCGCTACGAACTTGCTGGACCATAGTCATCGGGTCTACATGGCGCACTCATCGCCTAGTAGGCCATGTGACTGTCAAGCCATGTGACTGTCATGTTTCTCGCTCTGCCTTGGAGGCCGCGCAACAGGGAGATGGAGTAGGGTGTACAGTCTTACCAGCTTTTCGAGAAGGCGGCCCCATCCTCGAGTAGCTCCGGTCCTAGGATCATGTGCCACCTGTAGCCATGCTCCTCGAGCGTGAAACGGTACCACGAGCTGCCCTGTCTGTTACGAGTCTCAGGCCAAAGTATCAGTCCAAAGCAGGGACTCGAGACCGTGCTACATGCTACCATGTGTGAGGTCGCACAGATGCAGCCTGTTCCTTGCTCTGCGACAGGTGAGACATGCGACTGTGCAACGTGATCGTAGACCAGTGGCTGAGGCGTGAAGAATCATCACGCCAGCGAGGATGGCTAGACGTTCCATCGTGGTAATGTAAGTGAAGTCAGTCTACCCTACCCGCTGATACCCGTACGATGATGGGGAGGCGAAGCTTCACTTGCTCGCTTTGGGGCCACGTGAGGGATGGTGAGGGGCTGAAGCTTGGTTAGGGCTTGATGCCTTGGTGAGACGAGACTGGTCTACGTATTCTTATAGTACTTCGTACTCAGGGCGAGGCTTCAGACACAGGCGGACAAATACGTCAACTGTTCGGCGCATCGTGACTATTCCTCACCAAAGGCAAGGTGGGGAGAGGGGACTCGAAGTGGAGCAGTGCGGTGTCGAGATCGAATCTCATGCATCTACAGCAAGTCGCACTGTGATACGTGGATCTCAGGTAGGTACCTGGCATTGAAGCTTCGCCGGCAACCACTGCAGCATCGGATGACTCGAACAAGAGCTGCACTCTCCAGTGCGAGTGAAGAGGGGAGTATAGCAGCAAACGCGGCTGTGCATGCGCCTCCCATTCGCGTATCAGCCGATCCGAAACCGCGCAATGCCCTCTAGCGCCCTCGAGTAGTTCATGCAAGCAAACATGCTGCGCAGCCACGCTGTGTGAACGCAATGTGGCCTGATCGCGAACACTGCGCTACGTCAACAGCCTTACCGGAGGGTCGAGGCCACCAAGACCGCGCCATGGCGAGAGCAACGTGGTCATCACGAGTTCGCCGGATCGCGGCAGCGCCAGGTTTGCGTCGGCTCTTGGTGTCACGAACTGCTCATCACAGTCATACTCGAGTACCTGGACGCCGGTGAAGTAGCACCCCACTAGCGTGGCGCAGACGTATGCCATGACAGCTTTGACATCATGCTCGTATAGGCGATTGTGTCGCCAAGACGCACATTGGCCGTCGATTCGGTCGGCGGCTGGGCGAGTAGTTCGCTATGGACAGAGCGACTGTTCGCATACGCGCGGCAAAAAATGCCAACAGTAATCAACAGAGCCGCGAGGCCGACTTGTCCACTCAACAGTTGCTCAGAGAGCAAAGGTTGCCTGGCCTTGGCTCGTCCTCAGGTTTGATCCTTACGCACGAGCCGAGCAGTCCGCCGTCCGCAGCCAATCGCAGACCACCCTGAGACTCGGCAGCCTGGTGGGCTGAGGCGCGCACCCACACCTTTCGCATCAACACTGCCTACTTTTCGCTTCGCCATGGCTAGCATTTGTAGTAGCAATGCAGTGGGCCCTCTGCTTGTGCCAGTCATCAGAGGTGTCCCGTTGCGGCGAAGCATGCCCCAGAGTCTGGGCCGCTTGCCCAATCGCACGCGGCGCTCGTCAGGCAACCTTTGTGGTGCTTAGGAACCGGTAAGTAGGTGTTGGGCTGTGTATATCTGTCTCTCTTACTTCCTTCACGCGTCTTTGCTCTCCTTCATCACTCCAATCATAGAAAGACTGTACTACCATTCGTCGCCTTGCAAGAGTTACTGGTGAGCCTTGCTGTGCTGTTGCCCGAACCTACTGCTCCTACTGCACCGACACTACCAAGCCCATTGGCTGCCACCACCTATCCTATCGCGCTGGCAGCGAACGCCAGACCAACGCGAACCATGCCGTCCTTCGTCAGGCACTCAACCTCACCCATCAACATCCCCATCCGCCTCGGCCGGCCCACCTCCACGGCCCCATTGGATCCCTCAACACCGCCCTCACCCAAAGTCCGCTTTGCCTCTCCTGCAAATGGAGGTCCCATAACCGCTGTCTCTCGGCCTACGACACCAACTGAAGCCTGGTCACTCTACCATTTCGAATCACACGCCCAAGGCTGCCCATCATGCACAAACCCTTACGCCAAGTATCTGGCACGGCAATCACTGTGCCCTACCGGCTTGGCATTGGCGAGAGATGTCGCGCTTCATGTCCTCTCACGGGATGGGACTATCTACAGCACGCGGAAGGATGATCACCGGCTCGTGCGGGTGGAGGTGCCGTGTACGCATGTGCAGACTAGAGGTTTGCTGAAGGCTCTTGAGAGGAGGGCACGGGGGAAGGGTGTCGTCAGCTACGACCGAACTTATCCTGTCTCACCTCGACGGAAGGCAGCCGAGGAGGAGCGAAGGGTGCCAGTCGTCGTCGAGACAGCACGTACGCCACGAAAGTCAGAAAACAAGACCGAGCGCTACGAAGTAAGGGAAGGCGCAGTGTCTGCCCTCAGCCGAGAAGAGGATGGCTTGCCTTCGCGAGCACGACGGAGAGAGACTGAGGAGAGGAGCCAGCGAGGTTCGCTGTATGAGAGTGATGTGTCGCGGCCGAGGAAGGAGTATCGGGTTGAGGTACGAGAGCCTGAGGATGTTGAGAGGCGGCGGCATAGGGAGAGGGGACGGCCGAGGGATGCTGATAGGGAAAGGGAGAAGGAAAGGGAGAAGGAAAGGGAGAGGGAGGGCAGGCGGCGGAAGAGGGAGGAGCGGTAGGATGGGGAGTGGCGTGAGGTGCGCGCTGTGAGCTGGGAGCTTTGGCAACTAGGGGTGAACCCTGTCTAGCGATATAGACAAGCTTATGTGTTATCACAAGCCCCAACATGGCACCCAAACAACCCTCAACGTCCCTTTCTCGATCTTTGATGGGACCGTTTCCAATCCAGGATCAAGTAGCGAATGTATGACACCAACATCAGATTACAAACTAGGTATATCCATGAATGAGAGGATTCGACGACGTTTCAGTCACCATGTCGCTCTTGCGCCACGGTCTCGCTACAGTCTAAGTATTTGCTGACGCTTACACACGGCGCAGCTCAGTGAGGTGCGAGCTGCTAGCGTCATCACCTTCGTGCTTTCAAGCCGTGCAGCAACTGGGCGTCTGCGATGTCGGCAGATTAGGTTCCTCCATCCTTCGAACTTGGGCATTTCTCACATGGTCTACGCCTGTACTCTGGTATCGCGAGCCAGGGTACCCCACATCGATGTTCGTGCGCTTTATAACATAATTGCCACTGCCTCTCCGACTCCGCGTCGCTCCAGAAACGACGTGCGAATCGCTGCGCAATCTCTCTGTGCGTGGTGTGGTGAATGAAGTCTTCTTCCCAGCTATACCGTGCCCATTCCGGAGAAGCTAAAGTCTCGGTCCAGGTACGGTGCTTGAGTCGCACGTAACCCTTTGCGTATTCTGATATAACGAGTGGCAGCGTTTCGTCCGAGTCTGTCGGCTCCTTACGTCGGCGCCAATCCGGCTCCGATAGAGGCGCAATCCACTTAGGCTCGTCGGGAGCAGTGCGCGATCTAACTTGCACAGTAGGTATACTTGATGATCTTCGCTCGCGGACTCTGTGAGATTTTTGAGAACACTCTCGCGCATCTCTCATTCTCAACATCAGAACTAGAGGACTGTGATCATCTCGACTCCTGCATGAGGGCCCAACTTCCCCATAGTCGTGCTCCAGCATCTGGCTAGACAGATTTGGCGAGCCGTCAATACGCGATTCTCTGACAGTACTCCAATGACCCTCCTCCGCTTCGTCATTGCTCGGCTCCCAGACGATATGACGAGGAAGATACTCATGCCAAGGGAACTGCCCAGGTACACTGTGAAGCTCTTTGACTCTGAGCACTTTGATACGGTGCCCCTCGAAAGCAATGCATGCCCGGATGGGATCATGATAGAGGGCGTCAACACTGATTCCATGATCGGAGTCATGCTGTAGCTCGACGGGGGTATAGTGCATTCGTTCGGTACTAACATAGGTCGCCAACAATCGGCCCGAGGCTTGTATCGCGCGACTCCAGCGTCCTAGGGCGTCGGCTATGAAACGCACCGGTTTACGTGCATACCGTGAGACCGATGTAAGCAGCATGGTGCGCAACGGGGAATTACCCCAGTCATCCAGAGTCGATGGATCCGCACCCATCGAGAGCAGCTCCAGCATGATCTCTTCGATTTCGTTCTGCTCGTTCTGCGGTTCAGCTCCACCTCTGGCTTCAATTCCGACCCACTCGGTCAGCCCAAACACTACTTCGCTCCAACGACTCGCTAGCCAGTGTAGAGCCGTCCTCCCCTGCCCGTCTCGGTGTGTTGCAGCTCGATTGTGACTGTCGTTATGCATGATGAAGCTCAGAAATCGCTTTGGAGACCATCTACAGAGCATAGCTACATCGAACCGCTGCTCGAACGAGAAGGCCTCCATGGGCAGAGGCTGATTGCGAAGCATGACGTCCGCGCATGCATCTGATACGCGCTGAGAAATTGGGAATGGGGAAGTAAGATCCCAGATCTGTTTACCGCTGGCATGATCATTGAAGTCGACATCCATGCCATAGTCGATGAAGAGAGCGAGCAGACTGGAAATCATAAAGTCTTCTGGTTCTCCAGCATAAGAAAGTGCTCGTACAAAGGCCTTCTCCAGGGTTGCATCGTCATGCAAATGCGCGGCTTCGCGCAGCAACATTGCCACGAGTTCCGTGTTCCGCGAGAATGCAGCGTACTGTGCTGAGTCAGTCATCTGGTTTTCCGAGATCGAGTGATCGACGTAATACAAATAGGATGCCGTTGCCCTGCGGATTCTGGTCCCACACCGTCAACTCGCCAGTGGCTAGACAACGTCTTACCGCCGCCACGTCTCCGTCTTCTAGGTACTGAAAAGGAACGTATCCCCAGGGCCGGATGTTGATGGGCTGCATGTGAACGGTCAAGGAAGCACCTATCTCGACAGCGACATGCCACGCTCGTGTACGGAACGGCAGGGCTAAGCGCAATTGCCAACGAGCCCGATGTGTTCGTCTCGAGGCCCCCGAGACGATGTTGCCTGACTTTGTGATGTTCTGAGGTTGCTGACTGCCTTGTTGATCGTCCAAGAGAGATTCGTTGTCCGTGCTAGGAGGGGTAGACGCTATAGCACTGACCAAGAGCCTGACCTGTTGCGTCACGTAGTCACTGGAGTTGCAGATTTGATCCAGCTGCCGCGAGTGTTTTGCCAGCTGGTCGCGATGAGTAGCTTCAATTGCAGCGCGTGAATCGCTTTCTCGCATACTCCATGATCTGAACGGCATCAGTCTGGATGTAGTATTCACACTCCGCCGTACTTACTGGCAGAACATCACATAGGCGAACTGAATCGAGCTCTTGGCCCGCTCCATTTCATCTAAGAGTTTCGTGACTTCAGGCTCCTTAAACGCCACATAGAGCTTGCCTAGCCTGTCGAAGTTGCGTAGCTTGAGTTCCATACGCGCAACAAGGTCAGAGATCTGTGCAACCTTAGCACGACAAGTGACCACGCATCGCTCGAGCAGTGCGGAGTCAGCATTGTTGTCGCGGGCTTGATGTCTCTCCAGGTAGCGGAGGGAGAAGGATAGTGTCTCGATCTCGAACACGAGCTCGTCCACCGATTGTGATGCATTCTTACTCGCTTTGGTGAAGCGGCGTAATTTCTCGGCGCTGTCCACCAGCTGTACTGCGAGCGAGGCGAGGCCAGCGCCGCCGGCCACGACGCCGAGGAGCTCTGCCATGATCAGCTACCAAGAATCTATTCGACGAGGAACCAGAAAAGCATGAGTGAAGAATGACTGAAGCGAACATGGGAAACAGAGCAGCATGGCGGCATGACCGCGTCCGATCGCGAGGCGCCTCTTGCAGACAGCTGCAGGAGCCCTGATTGCCTCCGCGAGGCTGAGCTCTCGATTATGCATGTACGGCACAAGATGGACATGAGCGACGCCATACAGATGAGTGCAAAGATGTCATCGCAAGGTCCCGTCATGCAAGGAGAGTGGCTGTGCAGTGAGCCCGTGGACTTGATTTGCAGTTTGGACTCAAGATTACAGTCCATGAACGCGCCAGACGAAGAACGAGGTGTGAGTTTCAGGCTCCAGGCCTTCATGCCTGAGGCTGAGTAGAGTTTCACACACTGCACAGTGCGTTTTACTTGATCAGTGTGATGTACCGATAACAAAGTCAATCTGAACAAATAAGGAGTGGTAGATGTTGGGTAGTATTTACACAGCTATGCTCTTCATCGCATCTCACTCATCACCTCATCACTTCATCACCCAGCCCATCATCGATACTCATCCAAAAACCCCTTATGAAACTTCGTAATCCGTCCCACCCACTCCGTCCCCGGCGCCAAAAACGTCGTCCTAAAATGCAACGTCCCCTCCTTCTGCCCAAACCCACTCCCAGGCACAATGCAAATCCCCGTCGCATCCAGCAGCCTCAAACAATAATACTCATCGGGACTCTTGCCCTTCTCCTTCGCAGCCGCCACAGCCTTCTCCGGCAGCGTGATGGTAGGGAACAAGTACATCGAGCCCTGGGGAGGTTGGCAGGACACGCCCTCCATTTCTGAGAAGGCTTTGTAGAGGGCGTGGGCGCGGGAGTAGAGGCCGGACATTATGCCGTCGTATTCTGAGCGGTAGAGGGGGTAGGAGGGCTCGCCTTCGGAGGGGGGGTTGACCATCATTTCGACTATGCATTGGCCGATTACGGGGGGGCAGAGCATGATGGAGACGAATTTGTAGATCTGCGCGACGACCTGCAGGCAATGTCAGTAAGCTGTATCAAGGTTTCGGCAGAGAAACCAGGACTGACCTCTTTGTCAAAGCCAACCATCTCGTAGTACCCTCCGCGATGCTCACACTCGCCTACCATACCCTTCGATATGCTGTGCAACGACGCCAACTCTACCTTGTCGAACTTGCCGTCCTTGTTCTTCTCGCTCTTTTGCAAATCCCGTAGACCTTTCTTGAAGCTGTGGAATTCGCCCTCAAATATGTTTGTCTGGTACACCTCATCCGCGAGCATCACCAGTCTCTCCTCGGCGCACAGCTCGAGCACCGAGTTGATATTCTCCGGCTGCAAGCTCGCACCTGTAGGGTTGCCAGGGTTGATCACGACGACTGCCCTCACATCGATGCCCTCTGACTGTGCCTTCTTCAACGCATCCCTTATGCCATCAATGTTCGTTCCCCATGCGTTCTCCTCGTTCAGGTAGTAGGGCACGACCTTGGCGTTCATCAATGCCAGTGTAGCAGTGTAAAGAGGGTACTGTGGTATCGGCACAAGCACCCCGGTGTTGGGTGTCGCGCAGATGATGTTCATGAGGCAGTTCACTCCAGAGCTGGCCCCAGCACAGAGGTAGATGTTGTCTGGTTCCGCCGGGTAGCCGTCTCGCTTCTCGATGAACTTTGCCACAGACTTCCGTATGCCTGGCGCACCCTGTGACTGCGAGTACGCTCCCACGGACTTGACGTCCTTGAGCAGCGTCTTCGCCCTTGCAATGACATCCTCCTTATACCCCAGTCCGTTCTTCAGCACATCCTCATACTCTAGTAGAAGGGGATTTTCCAGTACGCTCGTGACCTGGCGGAAGAATGTGATGGGTTTCTGATCCAGTTGCTGAGGGTTGCCAATGTTCGCCGCAATCACAGTGTCGAATGGTAAGTCTTTTCCCTCGCCTTTAGCCAGTTGTGCTCGGTATTGCTCAGACTTGATCGCAAGTTCGCCACGGACAGCATACTTTGCTTCTTTGACATTGGCATTGATGTTGCCGATGTTAAGACTTCGCTTGGGTGGGCTTTCGGAAAGCATTCTGCGGGAAGTGTATGTGATTGGTACGAGCTTCGTGAATGATGTCGTGTGACCTCTTCGTCCAGACAGAGTCGTTGATCTCAAGATCGATCTGCCCGCGACACATGACGCAGCATGAGTACTTGCCATTGATTTGGTCGACGGGCCGACTTCGCCCGCAGGCGCAGGCGCTATCGGATCGAAGTGGTGTAAAGACTATGAGAAAGGCATATCCGCATCTTGCTGTTGGCGTTATCAGCTATCGCAAAATATGCAGGTGACCAAAAGCAATGTAGATGAGCTCGTTGTGGCACATTGGCAAGGGTGAGGGGTTGTTGTAAGTGAGATCTCTCCGATGTACGTGCATGAACAGCTGCACGAACGCGGGTGAGGCGCAAAGGATTGGGGCGGGACACACAATGGAATGATGCTCTTTAGGTATCATTGCAATCGCGATGTGCGCGGCGACGTCAATACAATGTCAGCGATGGCGCAGTACGAGACGGCTACCAATGGCAGACAGCTGATGGCTACGCTGCCGTTCTCTGTGAACCAGGTACGAAGGCAGGGCAGCCTGATTCCAGTTCCCCGTGACCAACACGATTGCCTTGCCTGGAGCCTCTCACTCACTCCCGTGGCATCTTTCAAGGCATAGGGCGCCACTTCCGAGTAGCATCTAGCGTCTGCGCATACTCCTGGTGCTCGGAGCGATATTCTAATATCTTCAACATCCGCGGGCACGCCCTGAACGAAAGGCCCGACATGCTGTGCGCAACATGCAACTCGATTTTTTCTCGAATTAGTACTGTGGATCGTCGTAGTGGTTGGCACCATGAAAATGTGATCGACCTGCAGCGTGCCTCCGACGATGGATGTTACCTCTGCCGAGAACTGCTTATCGAGTATCACGAGATGCTTCAGGACCCAGCGACGGCTGGCCTGATCAACAGAGACACGTGGGAGTCACTTGCTGGGTTCAAGGAGATCAGGACACTAGGCAAGGCGAACCAAGCATATTCCGCTGCCCCAGAGATCACACCGTTCCTGACTTACTATCTGAGGCTGAAGACCATAGATTTGGGCGAAGTATACTTCATTTTTGGCGCGACTAAAGCCTACAGCGCAAGCTATGATGTCGTCCGCACTGCAAATCTTCGTAGACCTGCAGAATACGACGAATACGAGCTTGCAATACAGCGAGATCTGACGAAGGCGCCGTGGACCGTTCGCCAACATCCGTTGCAAACCACATCACCAGCAGACTCAACAGGCAGCCCTTCCGTCGCAAACACTGCAAGTCGATGGCTAGATCTCTGTCTTGACAAGCATGCGCTTTGCAGTGGCCGTGACGCGTTGCAGGCGATGGGTTGGTATCCCAAGAGGCTCCTCCAAATCGATGAGATTGGCGACCGGGTAAGGCTGATCTTGACGGAAAACGAGACTCCTCTAGGACCATATGCGACTCTCAGTCACTGCTGGGGCTCAAAGCCTATCTGCGTGCTCACTGCAGACAACATGGTAGACTACAGCTCTGAGATCCCGTGGAAGGTCCTCACCAAGACCTTTCAAGACGCTATCGTGACAGCGCGTCGCTTGAGCATCAGATACCTCTGGATCGACAGCCTTTGCATCTTACAAAGTGGAAGTGGGAGCGATCAGGATTGGAGAGATCATGCCACAGCTATGCGCTCGGTGTACTCTCGCTCCATTCTCAACATCTCCGTAGCTAGAGCCGGAAGCGGAGACGAAGGCGCTTTCGTCACCCGAGACGCTTCCTCGGTGACAGCATGTCACGTTTGGTGGCAAGTCGAACACCAGCCACTGGCCGTCGAACTCACTGAGTCATTCTGGACCATACGACGTACTGTACAGCATACATCTGCAGCCGTTCGGATGTTGCCTCTCTACAGTCGGGGATGGGTTGTCCAAGAGCGATATCTGGCGCCGAGGGTACTACACTTCGGCTCCGATCGTATCTTCTGGGAGTGCAACGAGGAGCCATGGATCGACGAATCCTTCCCAGATGGCTTCAGCTGCTGTCCCGACTATGAGCCGGTGATCAATTGGCCTTTCAATGCCACTGATGTCGTGCGACCGCAATTCGTTTCTGTCTTAGGTCCAAGAACCGCTACCATGACTTCTCCCCATGCATTGTGGCATGACAGCATTGATGCCTACACAAGGTGTGATCTCTCATTCCCAGATAAAGACATCTTGGTAGCTCTAGCAGGTATCGCTGAGAATTTCGGTCGGTCATTCAGTCATGAATATGTTGCGGGCCTTTTCCAGCAGCATCTTCCACATGATCTGGTCTGGCGACATAGAGGTGAGCGTTCGGAAAGCTATCGAGCGCCAACATGGAGCTGGGCCAGCATCGATGGACCTATCGATATGAGGTTCACGAACAGATGCCCGCCCTGCAATTCATGTTGTCAGGCATACACAGAAGTCCTCGCGGTACATGTCGACCTTGTCGACCCGCTGAACATATATGGCCAGCTCAAAAGCGCAGACCTTTGTTTGCGAGGGTATGTCATACCGTGTGGGATACGCAAATTCGACTTCTATGGCACAGGACGCAGTCAACCAATTGTGCTAGCTATTGGACAAGACGAGTACGAGCTGTCCTTGAATGATCCACGAAAAATGCAAGGCGAAGCGTTTATCGATACTGAGACAGACTCGCTTCGCGGGTACACATCTACGACAAAATTCGAAGCATGGTGCCTTCCCATCTTTGAGACTACCTGGTTTAGCCATAATCTCAGAGATCCACAATCTTTCCATGAGCATCACGGGCTTGTCTTGAAGTGCGGTATAGACGGCAAGTACGTACGCATGGGAACGTATGTGCTTCGGCAACGTTTCATGCAAGCCACTGTGGAGAGCAATCGTCCGACTCAGGACATTTGCCTCGTGTGATGGACGTGTAGGAATGCACAGCGACAATCGTTGGCATATTGAGGTCAGAGATATTGGCTGCAGGGTACGGCTGCACTAACGTCAGCGACTGCTTCCGTAGCACGGTAAGTATCTACATTCTGCGGACTTAGCACAAGATCCTCTCCGAAAGGCTGCCACTCCACCAGAATAGACGTCCACGAGCATTTCTTTCGTTCCCAGAGCCCCGTCATACCCTTCACTTCGTGCCTCCAGCCTGCCGGCCAAAGACTCTGACTCACAACTTCACCTATGCCAAGCCATCCTCGACGTCCTCATCATGCTCGACGCCATTCTGGAGAACGTGATCATGCCCAATGACCGCCTCCTTGCAATGCGGGCATCGAGCCAAGTTCGTCATCTTCTCACATTCCCCAACAGCGAACGGATGCCCGTTGATGCAAGCATACCAGCGTCCTGTGCTCCGAAGTTCTTGTCCCTTGACTGCAGCCGCCAAGCGTGCCGAACCCTGGAAGTCCGGCACGTGGACCATCAGTCTAGCATCATCGACCTCGTCCGACAGGTGGCTTGTCAGGTCAGGATACTCGTCGCACAGCTCTTGGGCTCGATCAAGATGATCCTCTGCAGCGTCCCGGAGGGTTTGATCTGCTGTGATGTGCTTTCTGCTGCCGTCCACCTTCGCCACTTGACACCCAACAGCTCGTAGAGCCTGTTTCGCATTCTCAGAGATTGCGCGCTCATCCAACACCCCTACCTGAGACTCGAGCGCGGCGAACGTTGCCCAGAAGATGTGGCCTTGTACTTCATGGACCGGATGCTTTGTGGCCTGGGCGAGCTCAACGAAGTTCTCACAGGCACGCCGGTCTGCTGCGAAGTTGACGTACAGCGAACGGGTTTTGTCGTTGCTCCAGACGCTAACAAGGTCAGTCATGGCGATGATATCGCAGCGGAGGACCAGAGCGGAGGCGAGCAGTTCTCCGCGTGTCTGCAAAATCGTTCCATCGGCCTTCGAGCCGTTGACGAAGCTTGAGCTGAGCACTCGCTTGCGTCGGACGCTGTCGACCATGTTGAACACCCGTTCGTAGGGCAGCTCATCCTTCGATACCTTGATCAGAAACTCACGCGCTTGCTCGCGAACTTCAGCAAGATCATGATAGCGGCGAGTTGACTTGAGGCACTTCAACAGCTTGAAGCGGCCGTCTCCGCCGCCCAGAAGAAGAATGTCGTCCTGGCCGAGAGATGCATCCTCACGAGTATCGACGAGTGTCGCTTGCGCCTCTTGTAATGCATCTGTCAACTCGTGGGCGCTCTGGTCAGACAACACGATGAGCTGCTTTACGCTCTTATCGAGTTGCACCCGACGAGTGATACGTCCGTAGCGTGACATGGAGTGCAGCGAACTATGGCAGTCCGGACAGCCTGGGACCTTTGCTACCGAGAAGGGTACAGAGTCGGCGTTGAGTGCAATTGGCATGCCACTCTCTCCATCCAGCTCGTAGTATGCCGCCATGCCCATAACGCTGTCCAAGCTCTGGGCGGTGAATACGTGTGTGCAGCGAGTGAAAACGCAGGGGTGCTGATCAAGATCGACCTCGCCGTACTTTGTCATACTCAGCAGGTCTGCGCGCATATTCTTGATCTCGTCTGTCGTGCATATCTGACACGCTTTCTCTGACGGACATGGAACGCCACAAAGTGATGGACAGCGGTGCCCACACCTCAGCTTCTTCTCGCATCTCTTCGAGCACGGGATCCAGTCGCACGGAGCGGCGCAAGGCATGCTGCATCTCGAGTGCTGACAGCGGCTCATGCAGACTGCCTCGCAACAAGGCGCACATGGCTCAGTGCAGGGCTTCGGACATTGCCCATGGCTGCACGCCACATCGCAAGGACTCTGGAAAGGCTCGCAGTCGGTCTCCGTATGACATATCTTTGGGCATGCATGAGCACATGTCTCATACTCTTTGCCGCAGGGCGCCGTACAGGTGGCGTGGTCTGCATCCTTGATATCTCCGTCAACACGAGGTCTGCATTTCGTGCATGGCTCTCTGCATACGTGACCACAGGGAAAGGTGGTACCACAAGTCGAAGGGCACATGTAGGCGGGACTATCTGTGTCGACGTTGCATGACACCGTGATGACATGGCCACAGCCGGGGATCGTACGCTCGATATCAGTCCCGCAGGTGATCAATTTTTGATCTTTGATCTCATGGCAGGGCAGAGCAGTGACATGATGACCGCACGACAACTCCACATCGATGTCAGTGACGAGAACTTTGCACGTCTCGTCGCAGTCAGCGCCGCACTCGCGCGAGCATGTGTGCTCGCATCCCTTCATCGGTTCTGTACAAGGAGCCGTGCAATATGTTGCGTTGTGTAAGCCTTCCGCGTGACAGTGACTTGTACATGAGTGACCGTACGGGAGCTCCTTCCCACAGATCGCGTTGCACCCAGCCTCGGGAGAGACTATGACGAAATCGTCAGGCATCGTTACAGTGAGGACTGTGTCTGGGTGGCGTGGGCAGCAGAGCTCGAAGGCTGGGCCAACATTGCCTTCTTCGTCGAGCATGTGTATAACGTCTCGCCATATCTGGGAGCCTGCGAACGTCTCGGGGTTGCCGATAATGAGCATTCCATGCTTGGCCCGCGAGAGCAGGACGTTAGCTCGGTTGGGCTGACTGAGAAAGCCAGGTCTACGCATGAAGTTACTGCGCACCAGAGAGATGATGACAACTTTGGCTTCCTCGCCCTGAAAGTTGTCAACGGTCGCCAGACGGACCGCCTTGAGCAATGTGCTCTTCGCGACGGCAGAACGAGGTGGTGCCTCGAAGTTATCACCGTCATCCTCGCCATCTCGCTGGAGCGCATCCTCGTCGACATCGCTCAGTACGACCTCGGTGAATTTTGCTAGCTCCTTGCGAATCTTCCTCAATTGACCCACGTATGGAGTGAGCACGGCGATGTCATCTGGCCGGTACACTCCCTGCCGGATCAAGTGACGTACAAGCGCCAACACCATGTTGACCTCGTGCTCGTTTGTGTGAGTGGTCGAGTCTGCAGCTACTTCAGTGGCTGCCTCCGGCCCTGCTGTGACTGGTGTTCCAGGGAGAGCCGATGCTGTGCCTGCGAGCTGCTGCCCATCTTCAAGTTCCGAATGCTCGAGCCAGAACAGCCGCCGACGCATGCCGCTGACTTCAGGATATCTTTCGACACTCGAGTCATCATGCAGGTCAGGATATACGGTCTCACGGACCAAACGCGCGATAGAGGGGTGCATACGGCGCTGCACATCCAACGTGGTGTGCGGGAGCGGTGGAACATCAGCTTGTTGTGGGAGTATGAGCCTCTCAAGCAGAGAGACATTGAGCTTAACGATCGGATTAGGGTTTTCGCAATCGAATGCGTAGTCGGCGACCTTTGGACGGAGTTGCTTGTGGTCGCCGATCAGGATTGCATGCTCGATCGACGGCAGCAATGCAGTCAAAAGGTGAGCTTCGAGGACCTCTCCCGCCTCCTCTACAATGAGTACCTTCGCGTTGAGTCGCTTCAGGATGTGGAGGTTTTGCGCAAGGCCAGTAGTAGTCACACCAATGATGTGCGCGTCGTTGAGCGCACGCAGCGTGATTTCGCCCTTGGTCTGATCATGTTTCGTTTTCACAACATCGTAGGCTTGCATGTTCGCGAGTAGATCGATCTTTGCTTCCATCGAGCATTCGTCAGACCACTCCTTGAACGTCGACTGGCGCTGTGCTTGATCCCACGTGAAAGGGTCTTCCGAATCGTAAGTCCCACGAGCGGTACCTGTGAGCCACGCATGCACTCCTTTCTGGTGGTGACTCACTACCTGAAATCCCTCCTGGTCTACGAGATCCGGACACAGTTGACTATGGTACGCAGCGTAGTGCTCCTTGAGGTACGCCACCACACCTTCTATGGTGAGAGATCGTGAGTAATGTTCGAGAGCTGCAGTAATCATGGGAGTAAGATCTTGCATCTCCGCAGAAGTAGTCTTGCGTGACAATCTCTCAGCTTTCGTAGGCGGATAGCGGTCGGCAATGACGCGAATATTGATGGGAGCGAGGCTCTCACTCTTGGATTGACCACCGATGCGGATAATCTGCTCAACGCCAGCCTCGACGAGGTGCTCCAGGGTCTGATCTAGTGCGTGATTGGTGTAAGTCACAGTGACTATTGGGCCCATGTCCGCGGCCGCTCTATTCGCCAACAACGTTTTAGTCAAAGCCAGACCGGTGTAGCTCTTTCCCGTACCAGGAGGGCCTTGAACGAGTGCCAACTCATTCGTCAAAGACGCTACCATGGCGTGTGCCTGGCCATGATCAAGATGTGTCTTTGATGTCAGTTCTTCGGCGGTCATCGGTTTGTGCGGATCGAATTCGATCTCATCATCATTGTTCGACAAGATCGACAAATCGAAGCGATAGTCGACCGTGCGAGCGTATGCAGGAAGACCAACGCGAGCAGGAGGCGTTCCGGGTTCTGGAGCGATCAAGGCAGAGAACGGCAGGATGCCAGATTGTGCAGTCTGCCTGAGGGCTTCTAGCGTAGGCTTGAATGCTGCAAGGAGAATTTTGGGGAACTCTGTCAAAGAGAAGCGGTGATACGCTGCTCCTTCAGTGTGATGAGCAAAGCGATGTAGCAGATCCTCGATGTCGTTCTCATTAGCACGGTCGACAAGTTGTACGATAACGTAGGCTTCGTGACCACGCCAACGGGAGTACTTCTCATTGGGCCGCTTGTCTTCCTTGCCGTTGCGCCATGATTGAGACACTATGGGCGCATGTACCGTGACGAAGACGACCGTTCCGTCGGAGCCCACGAGGCCAAGCAGTGCATCATGCTCTAATCTCCGACTCTCAGCCCACCATTCTTGTCGCTTCTTATTGCTTGCGTCGCGAATTGCACGTGGATGCTCGAAGGCAAGAACGCAAAGGAGGCCCTTGTTCGTATCGAACTCCACCGCGGCGAGATGAACGTCATGATAGGTGTTGGTGTGCGTACTGTTGCGGGGCTTCACTGGAAGCAACTGCGGCTGTTGCAAGCGCTGGAGTCCAGTCTGGATAGCATCCCGGAGCTGTCCGACAGTGTCCTCGCGTATAAGGCGGAATTGGCGATCGAGCAGACCCTGTACGCCAGACTTGTGCCACAGCGAAGGATCGTCCTGGGGAAGATACTCGGATCTGTCCGAGACGATTTCACCCCAAGTCGGAAGTATCTGAATGTCTTCGATATCCTCGCTGTCATTGTCATGACGTGTTCCTAGTGTAGACAACGATCCTGGCTGGTCGTGCGCCACAACGAACGACGGTTTCAGCGGAACTTCTCTGCTATAGGTCTTCGTGCTCACTTGCTCGATCGCAGCTCCGAGGCCTAGACGACGCCGCAAACGGATGTGTTGCGTGTGCGGGCGGCCACTGAGCTCCCGCTTGTCGGCCAATGCGCTGATTGCCTCTGCTAGTGCACGCAAGTCGTCATTGACTTGAGCCGATGGGACGACCTCGAAGATTTCCGTAAGAACCACCACGACGGGCTCAAAGCTCACTGGACTCTCGTCGTCCCAGTTCAGACAGCGGACGGCTGTCCTGAACACCGTCAGTGCGCGTTTGCCGTTGATAGAGTAGGTGTAGTTGAGTATGGTCGCGTAGTAAGTTTCGACGACGCCCGAACTGAGGACGCTATCGTGGGCAAGCAATTACAAAAGTGGTAGGAGTTGCTCTCTCCAGATCGGTTGCAAGGTCTTGTCGTTCATACCCACCATATTGGCGTCCAGAAGCGCGCCCAAAC
>JAVRRP010000068.1:0-34087 GCA_036872775.1 Oleoguttula sp. CCFEE 5521
CCCGCATTTGCGAAGAGCCAGGTCATCATCAGCGTTGAGCCGACCAGGAGAGTAGTTCGCCGGCCGATCTTGTCTACAAAGAGAAGAGCCGGAACCGTCATCACGACGTTGATGATGTATTGTATCGAGGACGAAATGAGCAAGGTGTTGCCGGTCAGGCCTGCCATGGCAAAGACATAACTTATGTAATCTTCAGGTTATTAGAGAGGCAGGTGTGCGGACTAATCGATGACTTACACATCATCACATCTGGTTTAGTCAGTAGGGTGGCAGGTACGTGGACAACTTGATGACCTACTCATCCCGCACAGCTGGCTCCAGATTTGCATGAACAGGCCTATATGGGTGCGATTGATGTAGCGCGGAGAGAAGAGTTCGAGATAGCTCGTTTGTTGGCTCTGACGCTCTATCTCGAGCCATTCTTTGATATCTTTGAGTTCGTCGGCCACCAGCTGGTCCTGGTCAGCATGCCACACGGCATGAACTTGCAGATAGTCCAAATCCCGGATCATTCATACACTGGGGCACTTACCGGACTGTTCGAGTCGCCCTTGCCGAGTGTGAGCACCAGGACTTGTTCGCACTCTTCCCACCGGTTCTTAGTGGCGAGCCATCGCGGAGACTCTGGCAGGATCATCATGCCGAAGAAGAGGATTATGGCTGGAATCATTTGAAGCGCCCATGGTACGCGGAATGCCGTTGGTCCATTGAGGAACGAGCATCCATACGAGATGAAGAACATGATCAGAATGCCCCAGCTCATCAGTACGTTAGCAGGCTTCTCATATTCGACAGCAGTCCAACATACGTAATCGCCCATTGCTGCATGCCCACAAGCCGACCTCGCTTCGCCGGTGGCGCTAGCTCAGTGATGTACACTGGCACCTGCGCAGACGCAATTCCGACGCTGAAGCCATTGATCACTCGGCCAACAATAAGCATGGCAATGTTTTGCGAAGCGGATACAATGATAGAGCCAATCACCCAAATCACCGCAGCCGTCATGATCGCCTTCTTTCGACCAATACGGTCAGCCAAGAACCCGGAACAGAGTGAGGCTAGCCATGATCCGCCGGCCATGGAGGCCGTGATACCACCCTGGACCTCGGATCGAGGGCCGAGACATGGCTCGTCGCCTTGGTTGAAGTAGCAGAGGTAGCCTTTGCCAGCGATGCTAAGGGCCTGTCAGCGACGGGCGATGCGAGTACAGTGGGCGGACTTACATGGCGCTCATAGAACTGATATCAAAGCCGAATAAGGCACCGCCGATGACAGATATTCCGGCAATGAGATAGATGTTGCCATACTGTTTGACCATGCTGGGCGAATGCAATTGTGGAAATTGGAAGCAAGTTCGCGAAGGCAGAAGGAGCATGCAGTCAAGATCAACTCACCATAACAACTACTTACGTCTGAGGTCATGCCTGAGCTCATATGTGGAGGACGTGGGCAAGCTCGCGTGACATGCACGGCGTCGACGGGACGAAACGCATGCCACACGGTGCAACGTCAAGCACATGTCGCCAGCAACGATGCAGAAAATGCGAGGGGAGTTACTGCACCAATGATGGACCTCCGCGGTCTTGCACAGGCGAAGGAGCGCTGACGTTTGAGTTCACAACGACGTAAGTGGCGAGCGAGTACCGGAATGCAGGTTGTTGAGGACGATATGTTCTGGTACGCCCACACGTCTCAGGCGGCTCCTTGATATGAGCTTCGCGTCACCCAATTGCGCGAGCGAGGCCGCGCAGTGTGAACGCCGAATCTGTCTTTTCGTTACGAGAACAATCCGGAGTCTACGAATGCAGGACCTCATCAGACTCATCGAGGATGTTGTTACTTGGATGTCGTCGTTGCTGACAGGGGTCTCTTGAGAGCCCGTGAGCCCCACGCGATTTTTGCGGGGAAACGGCTTCTAGCGCGAGCCTCACAATCACCGATCTACACTCCATCGCCGGTCTCCCTCCATCTTCGTTCACATGTCACTGGAAATGACCTCCCGAGCACGACAGCAAGGGGGTGAGAGCTGTCCTTAAACCTTGACGTCATGCTTCGGCACCCACGACACGTAGCACGTGCGGCCCAGAAAAGCTCGTCGACAATCGAGACCACCAAACACCAAGCCCGTATTGACGCGCTCATGGCCCTGCCCACTGCTAGCACGGAGATGATTGCCATGTCTGCTACAGGCATGTAGCCTCATCACCACTGAATTCGCCAACACGACCTGGCTCATCCCACAGTGCAGCCAGAATAGTCCGCTTTTCTTCCCAGGCCACCGCGAGTGCATCACAGCACGCAGCGTACTTGTCAAGCAAGACGATGTCGCCCTTCTGCTACTCCAGATGAACTTCCATCGACGCTTCGATGCTGAGCACTATCTCAAGTTAGTCAGTACCGATCAGCCGGCCGTCACCGCACCCAAGTGGCGGATGAGCCGAGCCATCATCCCCGCGGTAAGGGGGCTGACTTGCAACATGCTATTTTGATCGACCATAAGCGGATGTCAGGTTTCCGAACCAGGTGGTGAGTCCCGTGTCCAGGTGCTTGCGGAATATTGGGACTTTCGTAAATTTTCTGGATGTTGTCGCGTGTCAGTGAGATCCCACTGGGTACGACACACGTCACGCTCAGGCTTCCATCTTCATGCCATTCAACCCTGTCACTACTTCCTCACACCTCTGCTTCGATTTGCTCGCGAATCACACTCTCGCCATCACGTTCGCTAACGCGCTCACCATATGCCGCGAACACGCTGACGCCAGTGTTCGTCAGAAGCTGCTCTCACCTGTAGCAGTACACATAGCGGACACCTCGAGCTAGTAAGCGCCGTTATGAGTTCACTGGCAACTGCATGGTATTCTCACACAGCGAATCACCGCAGCACGGGTTCGCGCGCACCAGAGGGCTCCAGTAGAAGCCATTTGGCATGCGAACGATAGCTTCGATCAGCCTATATTCAAATTCGGGGAAAGCTGTCCTCGTGCGCTTCGACGCGACATACACTGGATTCGAGATCGTGTACAGACTTGCCCACTCTTTCAAGGTCAACTGCATGTCTATGTAGCCGTCGCATTCGGCAAAGCTTCGGCACGAGAAGCTACCAGAGTGCATATGCATAGCGAGATCTCTGTTAAGCATACTAAGTCGGCACTGCGACAGCTTCGATGCAAGCCGCTGACAGATGAGACGCACGCTTGAGGGACTGTTATCTCGATGGAGCTGCCGGTGCGAAGGTAAACGCCTTTGTGCTTTAGCACTGGTCCTTACTCAGCATGGTGATATAGAGCGAGTGCGCCTGTCTCGATCACAGGCTGTCCATATTTTTGTTTCGGGAGCCTTTTACTCTACGGAACACAGGGTGCCCTGGACACTGAATTTGCTTCCTCACTCGCCTTGTGCTCTACTGGCAAGCTCTACACACACATGGACTGATCATGAGTCGCATACTCCTACCATCAGAGGGCGCTCGAGGAGGCGCGGACAGTGATAAGGCCACCGCTACATGCTTCTGCGGCGCCGTGCAGATCCTATTTGTATGTCATAACGTCAGTCATTGACCTTTTCGGATCACTGACCATCGATGCAGCCCACCGAGGCACCCGGCTTCGTCGATAGCTTCGTCTGCAATTGCTCCGACGGTGAGCATAGAATACCAATTCATCGATTCGCAAGTCGTATACTGACCTACGGGACACAGATCACAAGATAACAGCCTCGATGTTCGCCTCCAACTTCGTTGTCCAAGAGAGCCAAACAATCCACACTCGCGGCAAAGACAAGCTTACCAAATTCGCCCAGTCGAAGACAATCGCCAGCGGCAACACGATGGAGAACAACTTTTGCTCGATCTGCGGCACTTTGATGTATCGCATCTCGTCCGGATTTCCTGGCCTGCTCATCACCAGAATTGGCACGATCGATGACTTCAACTTGATGGAGACGAAGATCAAGCCATGGTTCGAGATGTATACGAAGACTCGTGTAGCTTGGTGCCCGGGCGCGGGCGATTCGAAGGTCAGCCAGTTTGAGGACGCAGGACCGCTGGGGGAGCCTCATTGATGACCTGTTGTGATTATCTGAGTGAGTGTCTGCAAGGGTCGGAATGGTGGGATGGACTAGCCGCCAGTTTAGTGTATGTTATCACACAGGAGAGCGACTTGTGCTGCACAGATGTCAAGCTACTGATCCTTTGGTAATTAGAATGCTACATGGTTCGCGCGAATCGGTGAACGCCAGTGTTGCATTGTCCCTGATGTCTGGATCGTGCCGATGACTACACAGCCTCATCCTTCGGCATCACATTCTGATGGGATTCGACAACCACTGTTTGGTCTCCCGATCCAACAGCTTCGTCTCCGCCTCTTTCCACTCTCGCCGCACGATCTCAGCCCTACCAGACGATCGTGGTGTGATCTTGGCAGGAAACTCCTCGGGCATGCACACGAAGCCTTGAGTGAGCTTGTCCTGGTCTGGAACAATCGGCTTGCCATCGACTCCCACCGAAGGTGCGATATCAAACGCCCACAGTAGCCTCGCAATGCCGAGCCATAAGCTACGCTCAGCGACGTGCATACCAGGACATATCCGGCGACCGGCACCGAAGGTAAAGGTGTCGCGCTTCGATCCATCTGGATTCGATGCCGAGTCGAATAGTGACAAGTGGTCGTTCTCGTACCGACTCGGACGGAACTCGCGTGGGTTCGGAGCGCGCTGCGGGTCCATGTTGATCGCCCAAACATTATTGAGCACACCTGCGCCTTTCGGAATGAAGAAGCCTTTGTATGTGTCGTCTGCGTGCGTCGCGTGCGGGACAGCTCCGAGGATGGTAGTAGGCATCCAGCCTGGAAATGATGTCAGCAATCGCAGGAGACCGTTCGAAAGGGCAATCTTACGCAGGGTCTCTTTCATCAGACATCGAACGATGGGGAGTTTCTCAGCATCGTCCATCGTCGGGAGTCGCTCACTACCGACCACGCGGTCGATCTGCTCTTGCGCATGTCGCTGCACATCTGGGTAAAGCAGCATGGCTTGCACGAAGGCGTAGAGCGTATTCGATGTTGTATCTGATCCGGCCTCGAGCAGGGTGCCAGAAGTGTATGCCTGCGAGAGTTTCGTCAGCTGAGAATTCACTAGTCAACACTTACAGCACGACTCACGGCTTGTGCATCACTGAAGCCATCTTTCTCTTGGGCCTGCGCCATACCGACACAGAAGCACTGACTGATCGTACCGTTCTGTATCTCCTCCTTCGCACGTAGCCAGTGGCCTAGATAGAGCTCTCGCTCTGCTTTGTGGAGCCGCTTTGCCTTTGCCTTTGTCGGTACTAGAAAGTCTGGTAGCCGCCGCAACAGCGGGAAGGCGTCGATCAGGGCTGCGACACCAGTCTGGTTAATATCGGCGAACTCACTAAACCCGTCGAACAGCTGCTGCATCTTGACATCTTCGTACGTTGGCGTTCGCCATCCGAAGACCATGGATGTTGTCAGTGCGTTGGAGTAGCGGCGAATGTGGTGGAGGAAGTCGTTCGGAGTGTCGAGGATGTCATGCAGCATGTTCTGATTCTCGAGCTGCTGATATGGGACATAGCGAGCGGCGATATTCTGATTTAGTAGGTTATGCACCATCTTCCTCATCTGCCCGAGGTGAGTCTCTGCGTGCTGTCACTCACACTATGATACATACCATTCGCCAGTGAGATCCGTATCCCTAGAACGCATTAGAACAGCGCTGCCAACAAGAGACACAATATCACTCACCATCATCAGCATCCTCAGCCCATCCGAGCAAAGCGTCTGCCCAATATATAGTTCTGGCCGATCAGAGTACGTGCCGCTTCGTCTATCGAGAAGCTCCTTGACAGCCTCGTCACTCGACAAGACGATCATGGTTTTGGTGCCCAGCATGAGACTGTAGCAGTCGCCATACTCTTGTGCCCATGCTTGGAATTGCAGGTGAGCATCTTTCGTGGGCATCTGGTGAATGTTGCCGAGCAGAGGGATAGTCGGTGGGCCAGGTGGGTAGCCCTTTGGTCGGCGACCGATACGCATGAGGCGTACGACGCCCAACACCAGAGCTAGGCCAGCGACGGCAATGATGAGGGTTGAACGATCCATGGTGTAGAGAGATCAATCAGGACGTTCAATCAACTCGCGACATCATGAAACGCAGGGCTAGCCAGCTTATGTAGACTCCGGTCGTAGCTATGTTCGAAGCCGTGCACGGCGGCAATCCATGTGGGCGTGCACCAGCTGCCGATGGCAACCATCGTTCTTGCGCATTTACACTAGTAAGAAGCGCAGACAGCTCAAGCTCCACGAAGATAGACTTCGAAGCACTTGCGGGGGTGGGTCAAGGTACTCCAATGGACTCCAGAGCTGTGGGAGGCTCGGGCGTGGGGGTGGGAGAGACTTCAAATGACAACCTTCTGGAAGTCAGCAATAAGTCGATTCACTTGCTGCATGCTCGTCTCGTCGTAGTGCGATAGGATATTTTCGGTCTCGTCGGCGTCATTGCTGCCGTTCATCGTAAGCGGACTCAGATTTGCCACAGTCGGCTGCGCGGCCGCTGCCATTTTGTCGGTCATGAGCTTCGCCAGTAGCCAGTACTCTGGACAGAATCGCGAGAAGCCGACACGCTTCCACATGGTCTGTGGTGTTGATTCTGTGCCGATCAGAGGATCGTGATGCGAAGTCTGTCGATACGTCGTGGAGTAGATCCGGAATGCTTCCATACAGTTGAGAAGTGCATTGCGGACAGGTGTCAAGTGTAATTCCTGACCGAACGACTGTCGGATTTGAAATATGATGGAGTGCAAGGCTGTGAAGTGTCAGCTAGGGTGAGACTCCAGGCCCATAATGAACTTACACGACGTCAACACGAAGAGGTTGAGAGGTCCAAGATCAGCCAGCGACAGCTGTAGGGGGACGTCGTTGCTGCCATGGCACAGTCTCCCAACTGTGTCGGCTAGCACCAAGCCTGTGGGGCATGTTTGCGCGATGATCTGCTGGTAGCATTCGAGAGATGACTCAGCCTGGAAGCACGCTTCATTGTGCGCAAAGTGCATCCTGAGCTCTTTGATTGCGATTCTTGGCGGAAAGTTGTGGAAGATCACGAATGCGGTGTCCAGCAAGAAGATCCACAGTAGCACTCTGATAAACTGCTCACGGACCGCAAAGTCGTGCCATGAGAAGTCCGAAGCGAAGTGGTAGTCGGGGTGTCGAGCATTCGCAAAGCCCAGATCTCGTGCTCTCGCCACGACCGCACTGTAACGTGAACGTCTTATGCGTCGTCGACTCGCGATGCTACCTTCCCAGTTCTGATATAAGCAGACAACGTAGGCAGCTTGCAACACTTGCACGTCTGCCAGAGAAGGAAGCTCACTTTGCGCATCGTCGTTGGCGCAGACGTCGAGATCGGCAAAGACTATCTCTTCGACAGTGTTGAACCAGAGCTTTGCAGAGGCAACGTCTTCAGCAACGGGCGAGACAGCTGCGCCAATCACTGCCATCGCTGCGACTAGTGATATTGTCGCAGTTGTGATGTCGAATGAGCAATGTACGAAATTGACATTGGAGTGCCAGATGGCCCAGTATAACGAGTGATACAGTCGCATTCTGTCCGGCGCGAAGAACTTGCGACACGCTTGTTCTGTCGCTGGTGACCATTCGTGCTCGACTGGGCTGTTTCGTGCCTTTGTACGAATAGTCTCGCATAGCACGCTGATGATCGCGTTGGACTTGGCCGTCATAGGATCATTAGAATGGCCTGCAGAGTATTGCCAACGATCAATCTCATAGTGAGCATACGTCTCTAGCCTTTCTGCCTCCGTGCCGCAATCAAACGATCCAGTGAGTCCAGTGTTTCTGGTGAAGCCTTCCAGGAAGCGTAGAGCTGGCTCAGTGCTGGCTTCTGCCGAAACGTTGAAGGCTGGCACCGGTGTCACAGAGAATAAATCCTCGTTGCCCGGCATACCCTCGAATAGCGCATCAAGGAGCGTCGAGTCCTCCAGTAGACTGAAGTCGAATTGGAATGATGGTGGTGCTGGTGTCGATTCATTATGCGCAATGTGTGCTTCGTCAGTTGTGGCTAACGAGCAAGAAGCGCTACGTTTCACACACGCTCCACATGGCCGCTCGAGATCGCAAGCTCGTTTGCTGGCGGCGCATTGCTCGCACGCCCGTCGCACAGCATGAGAAAGCTTTTGTCGTTTGCCAACGCAGGTCTGCTGATGTCGGCGCAAGACGTCTGAGCGTTGGAAGTCGGCATGACAGAGCTCGCAGATGTAGGGTCGTGTATTGTCATGGGACTTGAGATGGCGCTGGAGGTGTTCAGGGCGCTTGTAGCTGCGGTCGCATTGTGGACATTGGTAGGGCTCAGGTGAGTGAGTTGCGTCGTTCATAGTTCATCTTTGGATGCGGCTCAGCGTGAACCTAAGGGTAACTCGGCGTACTGCGCGTCTCACGAAGTCATGCTGTGAAATCCTGCATGCAGCACCATTCCTCCACAAGAGCAGAACGCCGCCACTATCGCTAGATCTGGTCAGTGATGAGCTACTAACGAGCTATTGCTCAGATCCTTTTTGTTATTGATGATCAGTGGCTATTTCATTATTAGTATGGTGAGGAGTGGAGATGCACATGGCACCCAAGTGCGGGGCTGAGGGTCCGAGAGATCCAGCTAGACATTCAGCTATATGATATGACCACCATTTCTTCTACCTCGATGAGTGTAGCCGCGAAATTGTGATGCACATGACATCCTACAACCCTTCTAGACTTCGAAATCCTCTAGGATGTATAAACTTGTCCTTGTATAACCCCAGCCGCACCGTCGAAATGGGTATACCCCAACGCCCCATGTACCCATCCCGCTCGCTCGTCGCAGAAATAAAATGCAGAACACAACTTACAGCATACTCTTCACCCCCTCCAACCTAAACTTCACATCCCTCAACGCCTTACTCGTCGGCTTCCACTCCTCAAATTCCTTCACCAGCAGCATGACCTCCTCTCCAAACTCCTCCTTGACCAGCTTCTCTTCTAGCAAGCCTCGTACAGCCCAAGGCAGATTGAATGGATTCGCTTCTTTCGGTGCAGAGTACGGGGCTATGACTGCGCCGATCCCGGGGAGCGAGTCGCCTGCACTGCCTCGGCGGAGCTTGTTGGCTGCGGCTGTGGTGGGAGGGTAGCCGGAGATGCTGGTGCGGCGGGTGGAAGCTGGTCTGTGCGAGGAGGACGGGCTGGAGGGAGGCTTTGCAGGTATTGTGACGTCAGTGCTCTCCAGCGCGAAGTCAACTGCTAGGCGGTAGACTGCTAGGTCGTCGTACACTCGACTATGGCCATCGCCTCCTACTAGACTGCCTGCTAGAGGTGCTGAGAGCTCGCGCAGCAGTCCATGGTCGCTCACGCCGCGATTCCGCAGCTTCGTCGCGAAGATCACAAGATGCGTGAGGAAATTCGGCGCATGCACACGTCCATCAATGAAGACTGCGCGGTTGACGTAAGGATGAGTAAGCGGACAGTGCAAGCTCGACTCGAGGCTCACGAGCTGATCGTCCAGACTGCCGGTGTATGTGATGCGCACACCATGGCGGAGACAGATATCCAAGCTCTCGGCGTATGATTGCGAGACGCGCGAACCACTGTCGCAGAAGTCGAAGAGTTCCAGCGCGCTGCCGCCAAATAGCCGGGATTTGTAGTCCAGGAAGGGACCGAGATTGATGCCTGCCATTGCACAGATCCCGATTTTGGCATTCGGTGCAAGGCAATTGAGTTGGATCAGTTTGGCTACCAGAGCTACGGCGACAGGCACGCCTTGACTGTGACAGTTGACGAGAATAAAGTCGGCTTGGCGTAGATGGCTAAGCCAATTGAGCATGAGCTTCCAAAGGGTGTTCACGCGGTCGCCGACTAGACCCTCGCCTTCGAGCGCGACTTTTTCGATGCTGACATCTTTCACTGATGGCTGATTCTGCTGACACCACGCTTTGATGGCTTCGGCGCCAGAGTTGGCGAATCGGATTGAAGTTCCCGTGGGTTGTCCCAGCACTTTCTGGATCAAGGGCGTAGGAAAGAAGCCATGGACACCGAGTGAGATAGCTTTCTTGACGACGGACTTGTTCGGTGATATGTAGACGTGAGGTACCGCTGGCGCGCTCTCGTTGATATGCAGTGTTTCAGCTAGCCATGTGCCGACCTGTTGGATGTATGTCGGGCTGGGTACGGGACTGTAGCTCTCTGTAAAGGATGGTAAGATGAGATTTGGCCTAGACTTCATGGCAGGTTTGGCACCCTGTAGTGTTTGTGTGTTGCTAATTTCCGCACGTGCGGAAGCATCTGCAGTAGGCTTGATAGATGCCACGGGAAGTGTCGTGTCCTTTGTCACCATCTCGCTACTGCCCTTCTTGCTGCGCTTCGGCTTGAGCAGCCCGCTAGCGTCACTCGGTAGAGACTTACGGGACTTCGGCTCACGCTGCTCGTTGAACTGTGCCGCCTCAGGATGACTCTGACTCGGCGTATCAGCAACAGCTAGCTCGCCGACTTGTCTCGCAGTGCCGCCAGGTGTCGGACTCTCGTCCTTTGAAGCTTTGTCCTGTGACCAAAAAGCCCAGCCCGCGGATTTCGGTCGCTCTGCAGCAGTCGCATCAATTGCGGACACCTCAGTCTCCGCGACGGCCTTGTTGACACTTTGATCCGGAATATCAGAAGTAATCTTCGTTGTGTCTCCTTGCTGTGGAGCACTTTCCGGCGTGCCAGCGTTATCATCGACAGCTTGCTGGTTCTGTGCATTGCTCCACAACCCAAACCAGGATCGCGAAGAGTTTCCCGGTGCGCCTTGCACGATTTCCAGCGGCACGTCTCTTGGAACGCCACCTGCAGGTTGTACAGAAGGAGGTTCGATATTTGGCTGAGCCACTTCATCCTCGGGCGTCCCAGGTAATGGTGTTGTAACGGCTGCTTCCTGATGTTTTGTGCTGTCCGTCTCATCCGGACGTGACCACCAGCCGAACCATGTCTGTGGTCTCACAGCACTCATCACACTTTTTGCATCCTCCGCGCCGGCAGTGTCTATGCTGGGCGTAGGTGGCAGACTTGCTTCCTCAAGGACCACCGGCTTGCGCTCTGTTGCGGACTGACTCTCAGACTTCGATTCGCCCTTACTTTCAGCAATACCATCCAGACTTTTCAGCTTCTCGCCAGACGCTGCTCGCGGCCTACTTTGGTCACTAGCGTCGCTTATTGCATGCACTCGAGTAGGCTCTGCAGCCAGCGGGATGCTCTTTCTGCTTCCGCGCATGCTTTTGGACATGATGTGGCCCGGACGTCTGCTCGACTCTGCGATCTGCCTGCCAGCCTCTGCCAGTGCCTCTGAAGTCACGCCCTGTGCTACCGAAATCGACTCCCGGGCGGTCTCGGTCAGTGGACTTGCTTTTGACCTCCATGCTGCCCCGTACCAGCTGTCTCGCGACGATTTGAGCGTTGATGGAGAGCCATTGCCAATCGGTGCATCTCCGCTTGCGATTGTCTGTGTAGCACTGCCTTGAACGAGCGTCCCGACTTTTGTCGTGTCTATTGTATGTGTTGCCTGATCGTCGGTGTTGACTGGCTCCTGCGGATTGAGACGCGACTTCTTCCGCTTCGGCGCCATCACGAGCACCTAATCTCAGGGACTGTTTACACCGCTTACGATCACAGTCGAAGAGCCACACGTCGCGTCGGACAGAGCTTGACGCGTTGCAAGTAGCAACACCTGCCGAAAGTACCTGCTGCATCGAGAGGTCGGCAAAGTGACGTCGTGCAAAACGTGGGCGATAAGGTGCGGTCCGTGGCGGATGTGGAGAGAGACGCCGAACCCCGAGCGTGGGGTGCGACAGCCGAGAAAATTACTGGACTCGTTCTTTGAGATGCATGTCCATCTAAGACACATTGTACCCTCCTCAGGACACAGTACTAGGCAGCAATGGCGATCCAGAAGAAGGTATGCATCACTCATCGCTCCGAACACAGTCCAATACTGATATCACTCCCAGCACGCCAAAGCGCGCCTGGACAAGTACTACTACCTCGCCAAAGAAAAGGGCTACCGAGCACGTGCGGCGTTCAAGCTGATCCAACTGAATAAGAAATATGGCTTTCTCCAGCAGTCACGATGCCTCATCGATCTGTGTGCAGCACCGGGATCCTGGATGCAGGTCGCCGCCGAGACGATGCCCATCAAGAGTCTGATTGTGGGTGTTGACTTGGCACCCATCCGGCCCATACCCAAGACGATCAG
This sequence comes from Oleoguttula sp. CCFEE 5521, assembly GCA_036872775.1. Lineage (NCBI taxonomy): Eukaryota > Fungi > Ascomycota > Dothideomycetes > Mycosphaerellales > Teratosphaeriaceae > Oleoguttula > Oleoguttula sp. CCFEE 5521. The sequence continues at coordinate 12,277 of JAVRRP010000068.1, forward strand.
CTTTCAAGGTGACATCACGACTGACAAGACTCGTGCCATCATTCGTGGTCACCTCAAGACGTGGAAGGCAGACACTGTGGTCCACGATGGTGCGCCGAATGTGGGAACGGCCTGGGTGCAGGATGCCTTCTCGCAGAACGAGCTCGTGTTGTGCTCGCTGAAGCTTGCGACCGAGTTTCTTGCTCCGAACGGCACATTCGTCACCAAGGTCTTCAGATCGAAAGATAGCGCCAAGCTTGAGTGGATTTTCAAACAGCTTTTCGACAAGGTTGAGCAGACGAAGCCTCCTTCCTCGCGAAATGTGTCAGCAGAGACGTTTTATGTCTGTCGAGGCTACAAGGCGCCGAAGCATCTGGACCCGAAGTTCCTCGACTCAAAGTATGCATTTGCTGAGGTCGAGGAGGCGGCAGTCAACATGGAGGCACGTGTGTTCAACCCGGAGAAGAAGAAGCGGAAGCGTGATGGTTATGATGAGGGAGATTGGACGCAATTTCACGAGGCTACTGCGAGCGATTTCGTACAGGCAGCTGACCCGATCGAGATGCTGGGACGTCTCAATCGCCTCCACTTCCGACAAGAAGGTAATGGAGATATCGCGCTTGCTGCATTGGACAAGCTTCCACAGACGACTGAGGAGGTCCGACTGTGCTGTCAAGACTTGAAAGTGCTGGGTCGAAAGGAGTTCAAGCTGCTGCTAAGGTGGCGACTGAAGGCGAGAGATATCTTTGGGTTCCGTGTGAAGAAGGAGCCGACGACGACCGCCGCCACAGTCGCTGGCACTAAAGATGACATCATCGCAGAGGGTGCCACAGGTGAGGAGGTGGCTGTGCTTGAGCCCATGGATGATGAGCTACGATACCAGGCAGAGCTACAGCACATGAAAGAGTCTCAGGACAAGTCCAAGCGCAAGGATCGTCGAAAGGAGAACGAGCGCAAGCAGAAGGAGATTGTGCGAATGCAGATGAACATGACCACACCTTCTGAGATTGGTATTGAGGCTACAGGACCTGAAGGTGCAGATGCGACGTTCAGACTGAAGGATGTGGACAAGACTGGAATTGCGAAGCAGCTCTCGCGTGGCAGGATGCATACTGCAGTGGAACCTGAGAAGAAGGAGGAGTCTGAGGTGGAGAGTGAAGACGAGGATGGCGATAGGCTGGAGACAGAGCTGGACGCGATGTACCAGGAGTATACTGAGAAACGTCAAGACCGTGACACGAAGGTCAAGGCGAAGAGGCTGCGCATACAAGCTCGAGGTGGGGAGGATGAGGATTTCGAAGGCTTCTCCGGGGATGAGGATGCAGCGGCAGAGAGTAGCGATGATGGACTTACGGAGGACGATGATGATGAGCTTTCCGATGATGATGATCAGGACACGCTGATGACCGATCTTGCTGAACGGCCAGCGCCGCGGAAGGACGGTTTGACCACTCGAGCTGCGACATTCTTCCAGCAGGATCTATTCAAGGATATTGGTGGCATTGATCTTGGTGTTGAGAGTGAGGGGGAGGAGGATCTGAAGGACACCACCGAGCGTGATAGTGGGATCGATGTGGACTCGGGTTCGCCTTCGCCAGATGATGAAGAGTCAAAGTTCGCCGCTTTTGATGATGACGAGAGTGAAGCAGGTAACAATTCAGACGCCTCCTCGACTGCTTCTATCGAGGAAGTACCAACCGTCGACGCCGAGTCCAGCGAATGGGTCGACGAGGAAGAGGAAGAAGACAAGTCCCGCCCCAGTATCGACATCATCACCGCCGAAGCTATGACGCTAGCCCATCAACTCGCTACAGGAAAGGTCACGAAGCAGCAGTTGCTAGACGACAACTTCAACAAGTACTCCCTGCGCGACGTCGACGGCCTGCCAGAGTGGTTCCTAGATGACGAAGGCAAGCACTCCCGCCGCCATCGCCCCATCACCGCCGCCGCTGCTCAAGCTATCAAGGAAAAGCAGCGTGCTCTGAACGCTCGACCGATCAAGAAGGTCCGCGAGGCAAAGGCGCGCAAGACCTTCCGCGCTGCGAGGAGATTGGAGAAACTCAAGAAGAAGAGCGAAGGTCTTGCAGAAGGCGACGATCTGAGCGAGAAGGACAAGGGGAGGGAGATTGGCAAGTTGATGGCCAAGGCTAAGAAGGGAAGCTCGAAGAAGAAGCAGCCTGTGAGAGTTGTGGTGGCGGGTGGCTCGAATAAGGGCAAGGGGAGGCCGAGGGGCGTGAAGGGGAAGTATAAGATGGTTGATAAGAGGTTGAAGACTGATGTGAGGGCTGAGAAGAGGTTGAAGAAGAAGATTAAGGGGTAGAGGGGTTGTAGTGTTTATCGAAAGGGATGTTGATGCAAGATCTATGACTGATGGACTGATGCGATAGTCGAGTGTACACCCTCAGGGCGCACACTAGCCGCAACCCTACGACTGTACCAGCGCAGGCCAGTCCGTTTTACTTTGCTGCGAGTACTGCTGTCTTTACACTGGGACTGGCTTGCGATCGATTGCAGCCTGAGTATCAAAGAGCGGCCTCAAACCACGCCACACTTCCCCTCAGGTCCCATTGGCCTCGGTCCCAGCCTGCTTCAGCTTCAGCGCCAACCACTCATCGGCTTTCCGGAACGTCGTCTTCGTATCATTGTTCACAATCCCGCTGTCAGCAGCTTGTATGCCCGCGTTGATCTGTCATATAAAGTCAGTGAGCTGCGCACTTCAGGGGACACACACGATCAACATACCGCGCCCCACATCTTCCACGCCTTCTTCAGGTCCCCCTTGATGTCCGTAGCATGATTGAACCACTTCGTGATGTCCGTGCGCTTCTCGTTCGATAGCTCATCGAGATAGCTCTTCACTACCAAGCTCAAGCCGAGATCTGGCTCGCGGAGAAGGGGCAAGTCACTGCCTAGGCTGGAGTAATCGAGAGGCGTGAGGTCTCGCGAGGCCGCACCTTTGAGCATCATACTCAGCGCGTGCACCTCGAGCAGATCGCGGAGAGCGCCTCGCGTTGCTGCGGCCATCTGGTGATATGCCAGGAGGTGTCTTGACAAAGGCCCAGTGAAGCCGATCTCTCCATGCTGAAAGCTGCCGAGGCAGGCAATGCGGCTCAATAGAAGAGTATTGGCTTTGTCGATGTCACTCCCACGCATTGGAGCGCCTTGATAGCTTGTCGCAGGGAAGAGGTTGAGTGAGTTCAAAGCCTCTAGACGGTGGAGTTCAAAGGCCATGAATATCGCTTCTTCGGCCTCACGGGAGTCATCGCCGATGTCAAGGTACTCAGTGCTTTTTGCGTGGTCAAGGGCTACCTTGAGCGCTTTCCCCCAAGCAGAGAGCGTGTGGTCGTTGTTAATGTAGCCTCGGTCTTCGAGGAAGCGGAATGTTGCGTTTCCGAGTAGCTCCTGCCGAGTGGTGTATGTGCCGGTGACAGGAAGTGGACCGTCGGAAGGTTTTACAGTGTTGGGGAGTAGCTCCGTTATCGTTCTCTCCGGAATACCATTGTGAGAGAGTACGGCCACAGCTGCGTAGAGTGGCGATCGTTGCATCTCGAGCTGCGCAAGTTAGCAACACGGACCTTCGACATGCTGAACACACATGACTTACACCAGCCGCAGCTGCACTGCGCGCAATTAGATCTTCCTTCACATGCCACCTGTCTGCCGCCTGACTTAGTGGGAATGCGTCAGGTACATCGAGCGCCTTCTTCCGGTCTATCTCGTACCAGCAGACGAGCTCCACATCTTTCTTCTGCCAGTACTTCTGCAGATTTCCGCTCACGAGAGCCATGCTCCGTGTACGAAGCGGCGCTAGCTTTTCCGACACAAGCGTTTGATAGGGTCTTGAGCTGCCGCCATCCAGTGGCACGACTTCGAAGACCTCCATCCTCGTCCGCCAATCGAGTATCCTCGGACAGACGACGCCGCGTGATAGGTAGTAATATATCTCGTCCGGTAGACGCTGTCCTGTGACGTCGTGCAGGTCGTTGGGAATCATCTTGCCGTGCTTGGTGCACGTGGTGCCGGTGTTGTCAATCCACACCGGATGGGTGATTGCGGCTCGCGCTTTTTGGAAGAGCAGCTTGTATGCATCATTCTTAAGCGAGTCGCATGCCAGCAGGCCGTCGTTGTTGCATCGTGCGAGAAGCTCCCTCGCTGCGATGAGTGGCGCGGGGTTCAGTTCGATCTCTGGAATCGGTGGCGGGGCGAGAATGGTCAAACCTGACAACAGACACAAGTCTATGAATTGGTCGTCGTTCAGGTGGAGCTTGGTAAGGCACTTGGGTTTGTCGGCCCACACGAAGAATTTTGTTTCCCAGTCAAGGCTGAGTATGACTTTCGATGCGCCGTAGAGGAGGCACGACATTGATCCGACGACCGCATCAGCGAAGTTCTCGTTGTACAGTGCTACGACTTGCGCAGCTGCAGCTGTTGGGGCGATCTGAATTCGCACGCCCTCGGTGTGTAGGTAGCTACGTAGCCAGCGCAGGATGTGGTAAGTGCCGTAAGTGCCTGCGTCATGTCAGTGAGGTTGATCTTACGCTGGAGCATCAATGCAAGACTGACATGACTTGCCAAACTCGGCAACAGCATCATCAGCCTTGCTCTCGCCATACAACCGCCATGCTTCATCCAAGCTGGCTGCTGCAATGCGACTCTCCTTTGCGATCGCAGCGCGGTCCCGACAAGCCAGATCCAGTCCGTTGAAGACGAATGTGGGAGTGATGCCAGCACTGCGGAAGCCTTCTAGATGCTCGTTGACGTGCTTCTTGAGTGCAAACGGAAGGCCGCCGAGTGCGGGGAGTAGAGGCTCGCGGGTTGTCTGCGCGGTGAGCAATGTGTTCAGCCAGTCTTCCGCATCGATCGCAACACGCTTGTCACGTAGCTGATCGATCGTGCCGGAGACTGTGACGCCGTCATGTGTTGCCCACTCCTTGAAGGCCAATATATGGAGGCCCATGCTGGTGGTCAATGATCAAGCTTTATGAAACGATCTTCCGATTGTCAGTACTCATACAGCAGCTGTGTTTCTCAGGTCGCGAAAAGTGTAACAATCCGGAAGCAAGTGTAATGAGTAATACGTACTAAGTTACGAAGTGATGCTGATGCGAGTCTCGAAGCTCAGGTTGACATCGGCGCTACTGCAGGTACGACAGGACCCCTACTAGCGGGGATGAAGCCCTGCTTGCGACCCCACTGTCACATGCCATGGCGACATGTACGAGTTGTCTTCTCCGTGGCAATGGTACAGTCGTCTGTGCTTCTGTCGAATCAGGCAAACAGGTCCACATGAGAGTGAAGGATTCATGAGAGTGCACCTTACGACTTGAAGATGAAGGGATTCGAGGTGCACCAACCGTTGCGAAGTGGAAGCAGGTCGTGACGGAACCACGTGAACGTGATGTCACTTCGCACTCTCGATGGTGACGATTCATTGCTTATGATAGTACACGTTGCGCTGACAGTCAAGTCTATCAAGCGCAGCAGCCTTTGAGAGGCGCTCTCATACATTGTCCGCCTGGGTATCATCTACTTTCTCCAAGTCCTTCTCCAGCTTCTCTCTCCGTCGGATCTCTGCTTTCCGTAACCTTTCCAGCGTAGCATTTAAACCCACAACCGACTCCGATGTCTTCCCTTGAGATCTCTCTGCCTGTGACGACTCCACCCCTTTCAACCATCCAATATTCTCAACATGCTCAACACGTGCATTCACCGCAGCACGTGCTCCCACAACATCCGCAAATACCACTGTGGCGAGCGTAAAATCCACCCTATGCTTCTCTCCGAGAACCTTGATTCTCTTATCTCGCAACACGGCGTGCTCTATCTTACCATAACGTGAGAACGTTTCGGTGAGAGAGGCTTGTGTGAGATGTGCCGTTTCTGAGCATTTTCGGAATCGCAGCCTGATAGATCGGTCTGTCTCATCTGTGACCTCGGGTGTTGTTATCGCAGTCTCGGCTTCATGCTCCTTTCGCAGCTTCGCCGTCAATTCTTCTCTTCTTCGCTTGCCATCTGCGGCTAATCTGGCAATCTCTCTTCGATATGCATCATCCTCCGCATCAACACCTCGCTTTCTCTTTAGCGAGGCGCTTTCACGTGCTTCGAGCTCATCTTTGAACTGCTTCCTTCGACCCTCAAATTGCTGTTCTCGCTCTTGTCGGGCCTCTTTTGCTCGCCTAGCGCTATCGTATGCTTCTTTTGACGCCGGATCTGACAGGACATCGAATGCAACCTGAAGGTCATGAAACTTGGCTGCTGCCGCTGCGTCTGAGCCTACTTTGTCCGGGTGATATTTCAGTGCTGTCTTGCGATAGGCGCGGCGAATTTCCGCTTCCGTGCTGACATGTGACACGTTCAGGAGAGCATACAAGTCTTCGTTGTTAGCCTCCGTGGCCATGCCGAGGGTTGCTGTGGTGTTATAGACGTACCTGCAAGAACGAGAAATGTAGCTGGTGCGATAGTAAGACCAGGCTTCTGTGGAGACCAAAGATGAGTCAGCTCGGATCTCGGTCGTTGCCGTGAAGCTTAACGGTGGAATTTCGGATGATGGGCGTGCTGCCCATAGGTGAATGATCATGTCCAGGGCATCTTTACGATTCATTCTTCTCTCCAGTGCGTTGCCTCGAGCGCTCATTGCTACGGCGTGACGGATAATCTCATAGCCTTCTCACCAAATCTGTTGAGAAACGATCGGAGGATCACCCTGCGGATTGGCAGTCGATAGACGCGGCCATGCGCAGTCTGTCTCTGGACACTGGTCAACATGGCAGAGGCGAAGATGACACTACTTGACTGTAGGGCTTGATTGAGTATACAGACAGTGAGAGTGTGATCACTGACACCATCCCAGGGCTGGACGATCTCACAGTCCGCTTCCTACTCAATCTCCCCCAGTCAGAGTTGTCCAGCGTACCGCGACTATGCTTCCAAGTAGAGGAAGCGCATTGGTTCTACGAGGATTTCATTCGTCCGCTAGCGGCTGCTGCTGGGAATCAGCTGCCCAATCTACCACTCAGGCAGTTCTGCCTGCTCCTCTTCCAACACTGCCCACTGCTCAGCGGCTTCTCCGACGATGAACACATCGCAGCATACGAGGAGTTCCTGGCCTACAAAGTCCGCGTTCCAGTGCGCGGTGCCATCTTACTGGACTCGAGCATGGAGCAAGTGCTGCTCGTACGAGGCTGGAAGAAGGGATCTAGCTGGTCGTTTCCGCGGGGCAAGATCAACAAGGATGAACCTGACCTGGACTGCGCGATACGAGAGGTGTGGGAGGAGACTGGGTATGACTTGCGTGCGTCAGGGTTGATTGCCAAGGATCAAAGTGCTGTGAAGTACATCGATATTATCATGCGCGAGCAACATATGCGGTTGTTTGTCTTTCGCGACGTGCCACTAGACACGGTGTTTGAGACGCAGACCCGGAAGGAGATCAGTAAGATCCAGTGGTATAGTCTGCGCTCTTTGCCAGGGTTCGCAAAGAAGGGACGGCAGGATGTCGACAGCAGTAATGCGAATAAGTACTACATGGTGGCCCCGTTCTTGGGTCCGCTTAAGAAGTGGATTGCGCAGCAGAGGAGGAATGACTTGTTGGATGAGGGAGCGGTCCAGGACCCTGTCGTTGCGTCTCTGGCTGTGCCTGACTTGGACCTCACTGCGGAGGAGTCTGAAGGACCTGCTGAGATGGCTGCGGTTGTGGACACAAGAGACCGGTCGGAAGAGCTGCGTCGGATGTTGTCCATTGGAGGCTCTGCACTGACAGAGGAAACGAGATCTTCTCTGCAGACGCAGGCTACGCAGGCTGACAAGCTGCTTGCGATGCTGCAGGGTTCGCAGATGAGGTCGAGCGACCTTCCACAGACGAGGACGCCGGTGGTGCAGGTCGCGACGCAGCATGTCCCACCGCCTATGCCTCACCATCCGAGGCAACCCTCGACGAGCTATGTTCAGGGTCCGCGGCAGTACCCAGTGTCACACCCTGGCCAGCATCATGTCCAGCCATTCTATGAGCCCCAGCAAATGCAGTCCACTCACAATCTTCAAGCACAACCGATCACCACACAACGGCTTCACCAGCAGATCGGCCATCGCCCGATGAATGACGCAAGACTTGTTACTCCTACAATGCCAAACGATACGCAGCCTCGTGCTGTTGGACCTCAGCGGCCTCTTCATCCGTCAGATGCAACGAGCCGTACGCACGGTATTGTTCAGCCATCTGCACAGAGTCCAGGTGCCATTGCAGCTGGCCCGACGGTACCAAGTGCGTCGCAATTGCCTACTCCCAGTCTCAATGCGCAAGCTGCTTCACTTCTTGATGTGTTCAAGTCGGGAGCCAGGCCGGCGTCCACCACTGCACAGCCCAGAGCAGCGTCGGGGGTGACGAACTCGCATCAGGCGGCTCTGCTCGGACTGGTCAAGCAGGTACCTGCGTCGACACAGCCGCCACTGCCAGACAGTACCCATAACGGCAATTTTACAACAGCATCACCAGCGCTAAGCGACGTCACAGTCAAGGCGCGCCCACAGCCTGCGCGGAAAGCCACTTTGAATGAGATCACGCGCACCTTGCCGAAGATGAAGCGACCGTCTCAGCCGTCACCTGTTACGCAGGCACCTCGAGACGATCTCGGAATCGCTGCTGGTGCTCAACAGAGCAGTCCACAGCGTCCGATTCAAACCAACCTGCCCGGTCTTGCGACGAGGCCATCGGATGGTAGCATGAATGGACTACACATACCACCGCAGAGTGGCGGAGGCAGTGCCAGTAACGTCACAGCGGCACCGACGGTCACGATCCTCAGTAGACCAGCACAAGACGCAGGAGTCTCGGCTGGTCCTGCAGCAGTGTCACAAGGCATACGACTACACAATATTACCAATCACGCGATGAATGGCAACTCCACTGTGCCTCCGACATCAAGCGTAATGCCATCTGACATTGGTGCACGCGGCCAGCAGGAGCGACTTCTGACCCTGCTCAAGCGTCCTGTCGCGCAAGGCACGCCACCTTCACGACTATCCAGCGACACTCCGCCAAATCAGCCATCAGTGGCTGCTAGTAAAGATGCCCTGCTTGGCCTCTTCCAACCCAAGCCGTCGCAGTCCACAAGCATACCGACTGCCACCTCTCGTTCACAGCCACCACGAGCGCCCTCATTGCAGCCGGAGGTCAGACCTATTCAAGCAGCACCCACTCCCATCCACACATCGCAAGGCCTCAACCTTCTTGACCTCTTCCGCAAAGGCAGCCCGAGTGCAGAGACACCGATACTGCCCTTTGCGCTTGGCTCGCCCGAGCAGGCGCGTCATCAGAAGCTGCCTTCTCGGTCGAGACTGGGAGATGCTGCGCCGGAGCAGACGAAGGGCAGACTGGGGAGTGTGTCGTCTTCGGGACGGGGAACGCCGACTGTGACTACGCCCACGGAGGCGAAGGACTTTTTGTTGGGGTATCTCAATGGCGTTGTACAGAAGGAGGGGTTGGGGAGAAAGTAGCGTATTGAGCGATTTTGCATTGTATGACTGATGCTCGACTATTGTCATTGCAAAAAGACTGAGCTAGCCTCGTCGTGGTCAATAATGTGCTCTCTCGCTGTTATCGGTGACGTCGATTTTGGTGAAGCGCTTCCACATCTCAGCAATACCAACTTCGATGTCTTACCTTCCGATCCCAACACCACCACCACCATGATAGCAATATAACACCCCGCGCATCGTCGCGCTCTCATCCATCATGAAGAGAACGCTCCTCCTCGTCTTCATCCACGGCTTCAAAGGCAGCGACAACACCTTCGGCCCCTTCCCGAAAGATCTCCGCGCACTCATATCCACCACGATCCCCAAGCTAGACGTCCTCAGCATTCAGTACCCTCGCTACGAAACGCGAGGCGACTTGAAAGAGTGTGTCAGTCGGTTCAAGGAATGGCTGCAGAACAAGGTTATTGATCTGGAGGTTGCGAATGGGACGCCCAGTCCGACTGTCGATCCGAGTGTGCATGTTGTGCTTGTCGGGCATAGTATGGGGGGGATTGTCGCGGCGGAGACGTTGTTGAGTATTGCGAGGGATGAGCCCGTGCCGAGTGGTGCTACGATGGGGGGTGGCAGGAATGGGACAGAATCGGCGAGTGGGAGGCAGAGTCCGGCTGGTGGGTTGAAGGTGCCGGATGACGGCAAAGGAGCTCGCTCGTCCTCCGCTCCGCCATCAACAGCGACGTCAACATCTCTCTTCTTCCCATACATTGATGGGGTGCTAGCATTCGACACGCCTTATCTTGGCATCAGCCCTGGAGTTCTAGCCCACGGCGCAGAAGAGCAGATCAAGCACGCTTCTACAGCTTACAAAGCTTACAACGGCGCGAGCGAGCTCTTCGGCTGGGGCAATGCTGCAAAGGCTGCGCCTCAGCCGATTGCAAATGCATCAAGTCGAGGCCTTCCTGCTCCGAGCAGTAATGGCACGAACTGGGGAAAGTGGGCTATGTATGGAGGTGCCGCCGCGGCTATCGCAGGTGCTGCTGGAGCGGCGTATATGAGTTGGAACACGATCAACCAGGGTTTGACGTGGGCTGGCAGTCATTTGGAGTTCGTGGGGTGTCTAGCACGTGGTGCAGAGCTGCAAGAGAGGGTTGAGAGGGTTGTAGACCTTACCAAAACGCACGACGTAGGGTTCTGCAATTTCTATGGTGCGCTCGGGGAGAAGATCACGAGTAAGACGCAGTATGCTGGGGCTGTCGTTGGGCAGGATCGGACGTTTTGCGTTGTGCCGAAGCAGTCAGCCTTGACGGATAGTCCAACGGGGTCAAAGCGGTCAGCTAAGGTGGCCGGGAATGACGACAGCAGCACGAAGCCACCTCGCAAGAAGCGAAAACCTCATACCGAAGCGGAGATGCAAAAGGAGATGGAGCAAGAAGGTGAGGAGGTTCGAGAATTTGCTAAAGATCCTACGAAGCGGAAGGGCGAGTGGGTAAGGTGTGTGAATGAGCATGCTACGGACGAGCTCAAGGCGCACACGAGTATGTTTGCAGCGAAGAGGAATCCAGGGTATTTCGCCATGTTGCCGCTTGCGAGGGATCGAGTGGTAAGCTGGGTTGATAAGGGGTGGTATGGTGCTGCTGAGGGGGATGAGAGGATGCCGGTGCATGAGAGTGCTGATGAGGAACAAGGCGATAGGAGTGAACGTTCGACAAGGCAGACGGAGGCTGGCACGACTTGACGATGCGATGGGATGTAGCGCTACAGGTACGGCTCATCGATCATACCTGGCTCTGCTATGTTGACCTGACGACTGCATATTGCTTATGCGTACGCTCTTGGGTGGCTGGCCATCGAGCGGACCGAACTCAGGGAGATGTGTATGCTGTGGATGCCCTCGTCTCGAACGCCGCATCTGGAATTCATGCCTCCCGCTGTACCGATGGACGTCCGTCATACGTTCTAGGGATCAAAGATACCCTGCTTGCCATATGAGAAGCTACTTAGAAGAGGCTAGTTCAGATTCTTGAGCACCATCGCGGCACGAGACTCCCCGGTACGTCGTTAATCACCTCGCGCACAGCAGAGACAGTGCACTCGACCAAGCCGTGTCTGATGCATGGCAGAACGACTAATTCAAAGAAATCGGCCATTCAATGAAACCGAAACTGATGCAAATGCCGATGCAAGGGCAGACGCCTCAACAGCAAACGATGACGTACATCGTACGCCCATAGCCAGCGTCACTTTGCAACATGCGTACGGATTATGATGCTGAAAGGCGAGCGGCGTGGTCCCAGCAGCCACTGCTTTTGTCGCTTTGTCATGTCGACTACAGACCACATTGCTCGAGCGTGCCGACATCAGGACAAGAAAATCTTCTGCAAGTCTTGGGACCATGACTACGACGCTTGAGTGGGTGCAGTGCAATGGCAACACGGTTCCGAATGCTAGGCGATCCTCGGAGAGTTTACCAAGAAGATGTGTCGTGCGGTCGAGCGGACGTTGAACACACTCCGCTTCCAGCCCGACATATGGATTGACAGCAAGTACATGTACTTGGACGTCAGCTATGTACGCTATGGGTCACCTAGCCATACACGATTGCCGATAACGTCACGATGATCCGCAGAGTCGCAATCGTTGGTGTAAGTATTGACCGCTCGAGCGGCGAGATGCTTCACTGACCGCGACAAAGGCGTCAGGCAACTTGAGTAAGCCAATCACCGCCGCCTTGATACGGGCAAACTTTGACGTTACGATCATCACACGCGAGGACTCGACAACACCACATCCACCTGGAGTGCATATCATCCGCACATCCTACGACCTGCAGCATCTCACACATGCTTTCGCAAATCAAGACGCGGTCGTCTGCGCCGTCGGACTTGCTGGCGTAGTTATGCAGAACACATTTATTGATGCTGCAGAGGCTGCCGGAGTGCAACGGTCCATCATTGATGACTTCGGCTGGGAACCAGACATGCCCAATCTACCCGAGCTTGATGCAAGATTCGCTGAGCGGCGTGCAGGTTACGCGTATGCTCAAGCGAAAGCTGCTACGAATCCTGGCTTCACCTGGACGGGCATTGCTTCAGGCAGTCCTATTGACAGGGTACTGAGGTTGTTCCCTGTTATGGGCTTCGATGTGGCGGACAGAAAGGCGATAACATACGATGATGAGAGCGAGCCTTTTACAGGAACGACGCGGGCTGGGATTGGAGCAGCAGCCGAGGGCGTCTTGCAGCGTCCCGAGCAGACGGCGAATCGATTTGTGAAGGTTCTGTCGATCAAGATTTGTCAGAATGAGCTACTTGCCGCATTTGAGCAAGCTGTGGACGGAGACTGGGTGGTGCAGGGGTCTAGTGCAGATGCGATGATAGCTGCTGGGCGCGAGAAGCTTGCCGATGGGGATAGATAGGGTGCGCGAGATATTGCGCTCGCTCGTATCTTTGATCCAGATGAGGCAAGGCGTGTGGTTGCGCTGTCGTGGGAGGAATCGGACGCTGGGCTGCTTGGGGTGGATGAGATTAGTGCTCGAGATCTTGTTGCGATAGTTTTAAAGGAAGCATAGTCATAATCGTCACTACTTTAGTCACTTCGCATCAAAGATGCCTGATCCGACCTCGTGACCTCGATCTCGTGAGTGCTGTTATCTCTGTGTGCTCCTTCGATCTTCCTCTAATGTTGACCGCTGAACTCCAGCCTTGGACCTCACCTCTACATGTTACAAACAACACCACATTGATTGCCACTTCGCATGCTGGGTCGATGTGATATTCGCGTTGCAAATAGCTACCGCGATGTCACTTGAGACTGCCATTACGCCGCTGGCAGCATCTCATTGTGAGCCGTGACGATGGACTGGCTGTCGACCTACTCACAGGCCCTGGAGGATCGAGATGAACGAGAGCATATCTACAAGGACTGCATAGAGTCGTGTATGGGTTGATCTATCACTCAGTTGTCGTGCGTATACTGATGTTCACTACAGACACGAAGCTCGCCGACCACGCTGCCGCTTCATGGAGTACTTCGCTGAACGTCCCAGGTGACACTGCCACTGCCGACTCAGCAGTCTCGAAGGCTCGCAGCAAGGGCAAAGGCGCGGTCGAAGTAGACCCTCCCACGCTGACGGGGCTACGTACCGATCTCGCGTCAACACAGAAAGCGCGCGCTACACTGCAGTCTCAGCTCACGGACTTCACAACCCAGCTCGATGCTCTGTCAACACAGCAACGCCTCTCACGGCAACAGCTCACAGTGCTGACCAAGCAGAAGCAGGACGTGGACCGCAAGCTGCGGGACAGAGACGAGGAGCTACGAGGGAAGAGCAAGCTAGTCGAGCAGGCACACGATGAGATGGCGGCGTTGGGATTGCAGCTGAACATTGCGGAGGTGAGGAGTGAGAGATTGGAGAAGGAGAACAAGGAGCTTGTTGAGAGATGGATGAGACGGATGGGCGAGGAGGCGGAGAGGGTGAATCGGGATTCGAAGTGGGAGTGATGTTTCTTGAGATGTTGGTGGATGTGAGGGCGATCCATCAGAAGCATCGAATTGCTGGGTACTTGAGTGGACGCAATGACCGCCGGTCATTCCAAGCACAGCCATGCTGCTCATGTCTGCGATGTACTCTGCCGGTATGGTTTAAGGCCGGCAGATCGCCATTCGTACGCCTTACCATCGCTCTCCATGGTTGACCTGCCGAGCACTCCAGTTTTTCCTGGCGATTGGAGATCATACGATTCGAAGGTTGCAGACTTGGCGATCTACTGACTTCCGACGCACTGGCTGCCGTCACACTGGCTTCCGATTCACTGACTGTTGATATACCGGCTGATGATTCAAGAACGGCGATTACGACGATATCACGTACCATCATCGCACGGACTGTGCTCGTCAATTCGCAGCCTGCGACACTGTCACATCCTATGCCAGCCCGAGGCGATTGGTCGTTATCCGAATGATGTCCCTGACGACGTCGTACTGCACATACCGATTGGTGTTGTTGCAGCCATACGAGCAGACGCTCAGGTATTCAGGCGACCGGCACGCGTCATCTTCCCTGCTCAGCTGCACGTCAGCGAGCGTAGAGAGTACCTGAAACACTCTCTGACCGTGGTAGCGCCTCGACCATGGCAGAGTCAGGCATCCTGCGTTCTTATCAGTTTTGCAGGTTTTCATGACATGCATGTTTGAGACCGCGATGAGATGAATCGTATCCGCTGGGTCGTTGACATCTCCGTCAGGGTCGGTCAAATTGAGAGCTGGATCAGTCGATCAACGGTCTGGGCGCTGCTTCAAGAAGCTCGAACGATAGAACAAGGGTTCGTCACTCACCGATTACTCGAGGATACATCCCGACGGACGGTGATTGAACGTCTTTCGGAGAGGAGATTGGGAAGATTGCTGGCTGCTGATGTACTAGCTTTCGACTTACTGACTTCTACCTCATTAGCCGTCAATCTAAGGACGATGATTTCCTAACTGTCACTGCTTAGACGACGATGTCACGGACTTTGCCTGTCGATCCGTGACCTGCGACAAAGTTGACATCCTATGCCCGCCCGACGCAATTGGTACAAAGCGAGGGTCCCCCCACCACCCCCTCCCTCCGCCCCACCATGTGACACGGTCCTCGACTGCATTCTTCTTGGAAGCCTGCGACAGCGACATGATCGATCCATAGTCATCGCAGTCCGGTGGCCCTAGACACGCGAGGATAGTTGAGCGTCGCAGTCTGTGAGGAGAAGCGGAGTCTTAAGAGGGCTGTTGACCAAGACTATCGTGAAGGTGTAGGGTTCGCAAATCAGTCATGTGTGGGTCTGCCAGGTGCTGCACCCGTCCGTCATGATGCGAGGCGCTACTCTCTTGTGGTCGGTGGACGAGCGAATGTCTGGTGCTGTCGTGGGTCAATGACTAGTATTCGACACTATCTGGCATGGAATCCTTCCTGTCAAGCGGCAATAGCAGTGTTGCCCTGCTTCCACTCATGTCGACACCTGCTAGCTTCGATCGCAATCGCTTCGAGTCTGCAGCCCCTCAGGATCGTCGGCAAGAGCGTGAGGACGCCTGCTTGTGTACATGCGAGAGAGGCAACCCCGGACGATCTACCAGATCGACTGGGAGTGTCTATACTGCTGCAGTCTGCGTAGGCGCTACTCGAGCGACACTAATGCCTTCCGTACTGACACACGCGAGAGTGTACGCGCGATATACTGAGTGATCACTCAAGGACCGCCCGGTGTAATTGGGTCTGCTCCAAGGGTCCCCCGCCGCCCCTATTCGCCCATCACCCCAATCAATACGGTCTTCGAGGTCGCCTTCATTAGCTAGCAGGCTCTGAGCATGACACATGTCGGCGGATGAGACGCCGCTTGAGCTGCAGGCACGTTATCAACTGCGAAATCGCCCTCCGGATATCGGTACGACGATACGCCTTACATTGGGTGCCGTCACTCCGAACTTGAGCTGACGAAAAATGGACATTGCCTTCGCTGGCCGGCTCGGGCCGGGCGCTTGCACCAGGGTACCAATTGGTGCCCTCCGTAACGAGGCTGCATGCTATTGCTCCCAGCTCTTGCCCTGCCTTTGTTGTCAGTTCTAGTCTCTTTTCTCGTCCGTCCTTCGAAATTTCCGCTTATTTGCCTTCCCTTACACAATCGTCCAGCTATTGGCCTTTCCAGTGTATGTCTAGCTACGGTGAACGCAAAGCGTATGATATGAGCCTAACGGATGGCGCCGGGTCATGCCGATAGCATGTCAATAGAATCTCTGCCTGCGTCCGTGATAAGGAGATTCGAGGACTGGAAAGCCAGCACAAAGACGAACATCTCGCTCAGTAACCCAGATACAAGCTGCGTGTCCTGCGGTCCGGTCCGATCTCATATCGTCCAGTGCGGACTGAGCCATGACATTTTGCTATGGCACGTCGACGTCGCAACGCTGAAGAGTAGAGTACGCCAGAATGCCCTGACGAAGGATTTCCGTATCATGACGACGGCTATGAAGACCACCGCAACGAAGATGAGGGCGCAGAAGAGGAGTACGTGATTGACACGTCCAAGCGAGCCCAGAACGCAGCAAGCAATCCAACGACGGCGGAGGAAGATTTTCCTGCCAGAGGCGAATAGCGTACCGCCGTACTCGCTGCGAAATCGTCGAAGGAGCTTCTAGGCGCGACGACCAGTAAGAAGGCAAAGGTGGCTACCTGGGAGGATGCGAAGGGTTTCGTTCCCGTCGTCACGACGGACTTCAGATTCGTCACACATTCCGACGACACGGATCCGGCTCGGTATGAGGTGATCGATTGGGCCGACGGCGGCACAGCCAAAGTCAGGCATGAGATCAGTGTGTTCTGGGCGACGAAGGCGGCGGCAGCTCGACTGAAGAATCCCGCTCAGAACCCCATCCATCAGTTCACGCCCCATGACCGCTTGAACGGGAGTACGAGTGCAAAGGGTCAGCCCGTACAGCCACGCTGTTTCATGTCGAGCCTGTCGAATATCCCTTCCAAGCGTACTACTGCTGGCCAGACCCTCTCCCACGCATGCGATATCTGTGTGAATAGGCATCGTCCCTGCATCACGACGATCGGCGATCGCATCTACCTGGTGTTGCCAGAGCTCGGGGACGACTCGGTCACTGCGTTTGACTACGCGCTTGACTGGAAGAACTTCGACACGAAGCCGAAGAAGTAGGGTATGTGTTAAGCTTGGGTCTTGCAGCCTTTAGTGGATTGAGAGCGCGTAAGCTATATCGGGGAGTTAATCGCGGTCTTAGTAGTAGGCATCTCGCAACTTGCTTTAACTGCTTGCCTTACGGTACGCGGAAGTGCGAGATATATAGAAGTTTAATACTTATCGAGTATACCTTAACTTTCCCTTATAATAGTCTACTTTCATGATGATGTTTCGCATAATGAATTTCGTGGCCTGCGCTCGATCGCTATCGACCCGCCCTCCGAGATATCAACAGCACGATAGCGAATGCTGTTGAGGTGGAACACGCCCTTCGCTTGTACCATCGGAGCAATGCCTCGACCAGCCGCCTCCCCACTTCGCAGATCACCACCTCCACGATGAGCAAGAGCCGCGTACAAGAGATCCAGTTCCGAGGCTACGGAGATGCCGCAGAGAAGAACAATCGCGAGACACGGACTGGCATGTGGATATTCAAGTGGAGTACAGGGCGATGGACGCGATGGAGCAGAGACATGTATCTCTGACAGGGGTTTGGGTGCCAAATTTGTCAGGATGGCGGTATCGTTGGGCTGGAAGTCTCCCGTAAGCTCATGACCAGACATCGGCCTGGGATGGTCAGGATCGCCATACCAGGTTTTGGACACTAACAGACCATGGGTTGGTACCCGCCAATAGTGTAGACACTGCCTTCTTGACCAAGACTCCCGTTCCAGTCACAAGCTCCATGCAGCCGTTTGTAGTGTGCAGTCATCGTGAAGCACGATTTGAATTGCAGAAACACTCACTATAGTCTGTGACAATGGTGAAATGAAAATAGGCCGCTGGAAGAGGTGACGCGCAGAGGGTTAACGGACGGGACAGCGGAAGGGAACGGCATTTTGGAGGTCAAGACGGCGGTGGCCGGTGTAGATAGCAGTGTGGCGGAAGGCAAGGCGAATCAGGAAGTGCGGATGCGGTCGCTGCATGGCGTGAGCTCGGCAGATTGGTATCGAACTAGAATGTAAGACCCATACAAGATCGCCGGTAGCTGTCTCTGAGTCCATCATGCATAACTATCCTGCTAGAAGTGGGTCTTTGTGATGTGCCGCCTGGAACGCCGAGTTGAAGTGCCCTTCGAGTGGACTCCGATGGGGCACAGACTGCCAGCCAGAAGTACGAGTGCGGTCGGGAGCACATTCAGCGATACACTCGTAGTCTTCCTGCAGTATGTGGCGATCCAAGCAAATAACCGTAGGCCCCGCTAGGCACTACCGCCGCGCCGCGCATCGTTCACTGCTGCGACGGCGGCATCAGCTTGGGCTTCAGTAAGTTTGCATTCCTGAAACTTTGAGATAGCAGCCTCAGCGGCGATAGTACCCAATTGCTCGAAATGATTCGACAAGTAGCTCGACTCGCATACCAGGAGCTACAAACGTGGCTTTGCAGAGCCCATGCAGATAGTGAAGGTGGTCCGGGAATTGGAGTGAGAGGATCGACACCTCAATCCACAGCCCGAAGCGCTGAACCATGGTATGAACAGGCTGGCGAAAAGAAGGTAGGCTGGTACGAGTTGGGGTGAGCAGAGAGCTGTCTTCGGTTAAGGGTCTGGCCGATCAGTCAGATGAGATGGGTATGAGCAAGTCGTGATCTGAGAAAGGAGCTGACGAAGGTGCGAAGTCGAAGCGGCAGATGAATTGTGTTGTACGAGGTATACGAAAGCTTCCACGGATCATAGTCATCGGCTGATCATGTATGGCAGGGCTTAAGCAGACCTGTGGTCGAGAGTGCCGGGAGGGAAGAGGAACTGGGAAGTGAACAAGCTGAGGATAAGTATGTCGATATTCAGTCGAGTCGCAACAGCGGGAGAGCTGGTCGTGGTCAAGAAAGCATGAACCTGCAGCCCAGATACCTGCGAATGTTCGCCCGTGGCCATCATACTTCAGATCCATGCGCCTCGTGAGATGTTGCAGAGGTGCGAAGGAAGTCATCTCGGCTCCTTGTACGCTTGCTTACGTGTTGCTGTTGATGTGACCGATCGCAGACCTGCAACCTGCGACAGGATCGCTGATGGCTGCAAGGAGTAGGATCCAGCGCTGGCGATGGGCTGCCTGACTGCTATAGCTGCATATCGGAGATCGTTCATTCCCGATCTCTGTGCGTGCCACTGTCGCGTCAATGCCGACGGGTACGTGCGCTTCGCTCATCCAAATTGCTGAGTGCTACAGGAGGGAACGAGCGAGGACTCCGTGAAGACTGCGGCTGGGCCTGTGGGCTTGGTGTTTCCCGAGCCTCGAGGTGGAGGACTGTCAATACGTCCAGGTCGATAGCGAGACCATGACTATCATGCTCGCTTGGTGAGCAGTATCGACATTACCGCGGCATGATCAATGCTGTGCACTTGCCACGAGCGGGCGCTGTGAAAGACTGCTAGCGCTCTGGTGGCTTGAGCTCGCAAAGGACGGGATCAATGGCATGGATTGTCAGCGTGTGATCGAGTCGCAGCGTCCAGGACTCGACAGCGCGAGGAATCGTCCGCTCTACTTTGCTCGCCGTGGGGATCACTGTCTCCTCAGTAGCTGGAGGAGAAATGGTCGCGAGATCTGGCTACTCCTATTTTGATGCTGCAACAAGCCAAGACCCATTCCAATGGTAGCAGTCGGTCAGTGGTACTGGAAGCTGCTCAAGCTACGCATTATAAGCATCGTCGTCGTCGCCGTGGACTTGGGCGTCTCACACCGCGAGTCCGCACGCCAAGCGGTGCTGCGGAGTGAGCAGCCGGATTACCAGATCGGGCAAGTTGGCGACGACATCGAAAATGACTTCCGCGACACTTGGAGGCGTGTTACAGAGGTGGGAGATGACGATCCAAAGATTTTCGTGGAGAATATCGGCCTTCCTGGCGCTGCACAGCCTCGGGGAGGAATGGGTGGGAGAACTCCTCATCGCAGATTACTGCTCATTCCTGGCCACAGTCTGTATCGTCATGGCGTATCGAAAGTTGCGGACGGACCAGAACTCGGATCTCCCACCCTCAGAAGAGGCAGACTAAGAGCTGGAGGCGATGATACGAGCCAGAAACTCGGGTTTTGTGTGTTCGCTAGTAAACTTGATGTGCCAGACGCTTTAGTCTGCCTGGTTTGGATAGGCAGATTTGCTAGAGTTGAGCTCTTCCTCCGATTGCGTCGAGAAGATGGTGGTGTTGTCCGCCATGAAGGACCAGACTACGAGGGGGTCTAGCGTTGTGGTGGTCCTCGCACGCTAGCATCGCCATACTTCGAGATCATTTGCTGGAGCCAAACAGTATTGATGGCCATCCAGAGAGATCTGACGCTTCAGATCGGAAGAAAATGCGCGGTTCCTCGCTGTCGTCCAGACTGCCTATCTTTCGGAGGTCACGCTTGGTGGGTTGAGTTCTTATTCTGCCCGTTCTGCGCCGCGCAATACCGAGTTAACGGTGTTTCGGAGCGATCCCGGGCGCGAGAGAAGTCAGAATAGACGAATGTAGATAGTAAAGTGAGAGAAGTGTGCAATGAAGGAGGTGAGGTCGGATGAGAGTCGGAGATGCCTGAGGCGTGAACCTGACCTCCTGACATTTTGTGTGAGGGATCTTCTGCGTCCTGCGACACGACACACATTTCTGCCCCCGGCGAGGTTATTCCAGTTCTGGATGCGCCCTGGCGGGTGTGATCTGATGGCTGAGTGTCGGGAGTGTAGGAGGTCGCTGGCGGGTGCTGGAGGTGGGTAGACAGGGCGGTGTTTGCTAAGGCTCGCGGATAGCGGTAATGGAGGTGTCGAGGGAGGTCGGGACGATAAGAGGAGGTCATGAGCAGTAGTTGGTGATAGCTGCTGGGTGCGGGAAGGTCATCGCCGTCACCTGCTCCTGATCTCGGGCTGGCTGAGATGGTCGCTGGACTCCTCGGACTAGCGACGAGGAAACGATGATGAGGATGATGGAAGAAAGTTAACTAATAGGGATGGGAGGGCTTGTGAAGGCGTAGGAGGTGATTGAAGTGATCGACTCGATGCGACATGCGACTCGATGCTAGACTTCTGGTGTACGCTAGCAAGATGGAGGCGATATCAACTTCAGGCTCGACGTGCTCGAGCAGGATCACGAGGACAGTATCAATAGAGAAAGCCTCCTCCGATTCGCCTGCAAGAATTGCTCCTACGGCTAGATATATAGTGCGAGCTAGTGTCTAGATAGCGATAGCCACGTGCACCCGTCGCCGCAGTCATTATAGAACTGATCCTACTATCACGACCTTGCAGCCCTCGCTCTCGCTATATAGGGATCTATCCTCACGTACTCCTTTACTAGCGCGCTATTGCTACCGCAATCACGGCCGAAACTGCGCCCTAATATGTAGACACTACTTCGCAGCTCCAATGCAGTCTCTAAAACTATCTCGTCGACTACGCTTCGAGCTTTATCGAATATATAGCCGATATAGATACCGTAGTGTTAGCTATAGCTATCGAATAGTATTATCGAATGCTCTATACGACTACCTAGCCTCGGTATATTCGTAGTTAGCTCGTCTCTCGCTAGGCTATACGTATAGTCTCTTAACTAGCCTACCTTACCCTACCGGCTCTTTAGGTTAGGGTTACGGAGGTCGACCTTCGAGCTTTAGTTTACCTTAGCGCGTCGACTAATTAAGTTAACGCTTAGCTTACCTTAG